>DVZL01001463.1:0-17655 GCA_018236625.1 Lasaia peninsularis
GCAGATCCGTCGCCATATCGGGCACAAATCCTGGGTTTCCTCACGATGTTTTCCTTCACCGTCCGAACACTCAAATATAGACTTTTAAGTTAGAAAAAGTCATAAGTACATTATTGGATTCGCACCTGAACCACCATAATGGAAGTCTCAAGCTCTAACCGAGGCGAGGCTATCAAAAACACTTAACAATTGATGATGACAGACATATATCGCACGTTTATAATTAAAGTGACTTAACTCAAAATTTACGTAATACTCGATTTTACCATTTCACTATAAATATAAACTTACATTGCAATTTTTTAGTCAAAAAGCTTATCCACAAATTTGGTTAAAATCAATGGTTAGCGAAACAATTTGAGATCAAGGTCTATTCAATACTATAATTTTTGAAATTTTCTTGTTTATTTATCACAAATTGCATCTTTTGAATTTTTTGAATCACTTTAATTCTAAGCGTGCGATATATTAATTAAACTGCCAATTCACTTATTATTGTTTAACTAACTGTCCAAAGCATTTATAATAAAAGGCAGGATACAGTGATAATTTAGTCAGGCCCCACCCTGTGGGATGCCATCCATTCATACCTTTCTTTCTTTTAATTATCTCCTTAATTCCCGTTGCAATACCAAACAGAAGAAAATAATTTAGGGCCATGAAAAAAACGTGTGGAATGTATTCTAACAGAAGTGTGTCTAATTGGGGGTGACAATTGATTATCTCTTTTTATGGCCTCTCATGTAAAAATTTTTGACACACAATGTGATTTTGAGAGAAGAAACTAGAAGAGTCTGGGTCATGCCGTGAAATCATAGACAAATGTCTGTTGTATTTTAAGTCGGTTATTAGAAATAATTGTTTAACTTTCTTTGTCTTATTCTCTGGAAAACAATTATTAATCAAGATATATTTATACGTTAATGTTATAACAGATATACAATGGTTAGGGCAACCGCTCTAAAAGACAGTTCGTTTTTTTGGGTCGCCCTACAGTTTAGGTACCCGGGAAGACCTAGGTTGACATTCCACGATCAAAAAGCTTATGTATTATTCGAGGGTGGTAAGTTCCAAACCGACGTGTTTGTATATGAAGTATTTATGATGATACTAGGCAACGTAAAAATTGTGACATTTGGCACTCGATATTCTCTGCATACGATGCCTTTTGCAAGCCGTGAAGATATATATTTATACTTATGACCCAAGTCGCATACTACCAAGAAAAACACCCATAATAAAACACCTCACTGAGTTCAAAAAAAAGTGTATACAAAAGTCGTAGCTTTCACAACCCTCGGTTATCTCAGACGGAAACGCAAATATAGCCCGTCTAAAACAATATTCAACTTTACAAATAAGTTCTATAAGAATCAACTCGAAATCTATAAATGATATTGAAAATTGTACCTTTTTTAAACGGTTTAAAGTCGTATTTAGGTATTAGTTGGGAAAACCGAGCAGCCGATAAGTCTGTACTTACTCATTGTATCTTTATTGCTAGAAGTAAGCGTAAATATTAAGTTTTATTATGTTTACGGATAGGTGCGGCTATCCATTGAAATGCCAGTGTGGTCGCCTCCCAGAGAGATTGATTTAAAAAAAGCCTTCCGCCCCTAACGTTTTATGAGGATGACAACTATATTAGTAGCTGGTTCCATTAGAATTGTTAGGAGAACGCTAAAATCGACACTTACGTGAGCCTTGATGATTTATCTATGACGGAGCAAAATTATGAATTATACTTCAATAAAGGCCGTAAGGAAAATATACGATGTCATCTCGGTTTAATCCATTCGTTATTTCATGCATGGATGATGCCCACGACCGTCGAGTGGAAGGTTTATTAAAGATTTATTACTTGTCCTGAAATGCTTCATATTGGTGAACGCTTTTTCGTCGTTAATCTAGAATAAGTTTTTGATTGTTGTCTTCGAATTGTTAGTTTCGGGAGCGCTTTTTAGTTTTACAATTAGAACCGATTTCTATTATTTAATAATAGAATAGATTTAAATTATCTGTATTTTTGGGCTTTTTTTGTATGTTCTTTACGCTATTTTTATTTTTGACGCTAAAGTCGAACTCTAAGTCTTGGGTTTGATTCTCAATGGAGACAAGTATTATTAAATTTATTCTTTGTATTTTATGTATTTAAAGTATTTATAATAATATATATGCATTAGTATTGTTGACTGAAATCATGTAATACAAGCATTTAGTTTTCTTTGGGGAAAGATCAACTAATGTAATTTGTCCAGAGATATTCATTTCGCCTCAGTGTCTGGCTCGATTCCTCCTCCTGTGAGTTTTTCCAGACTTGCTACTGGTCACATTATGTCGTCTGATAATCGTGGATGCCACATAAGTACCTACGTACCTCTCTTTTATATTAAATTATATGTCTATGTATTACTATTATAGACTAACACCCATAACACAAGCATGTAATTAGCTTACTTTGGTGTTAAATCAATAAATATCGTCAGTGATACTGCTAAATTAGTTTTTGTTACTTTTATTAATCCTAACTACGGGAATTGTGCTAAATTTAAAATATGAAAAAGCTTCACAAAAACATGGCACGAGCCACACTTAACATGTGTTCGTCATGTGACAATATCATACTGTGGTTAAGTGAATATCGATGTTCGGTGACCCTATTAAGCAGATGTCTCTCCCCTTCGAAACAAATATGGAGTCTGTACCAATTACCGGTTCTTAGGCGCCTATCTTGAAATGGTTTTATATATATTTTACTTAAATACAATATTTCAAAATAAAAAATCAGAACTCACATCACAGAATCATCCGAGGGTGGTGTCTAGAGTCTTCAAAACTGGTGCGTATGCATGGAAAGAATAACAAATGTGGAAGATAGGCAAGTTTAAAAGGATTGCAATACTTGGCACTCTCTCTGGCTACTCCTCAAAGAACCTGGCGTGAAGATATGTAAAACTTAAAACTGCAAAATCCGACTTTAAGCTCATTATAATTTCGTCTAAATTAATAAAGAATTTATGTTTTTAATCATATTCCAAAAATTAGTTACGATAAAAATTACATACCACCATTGTCAAACACAAAAAAAATGTTTAAATTCGGTTCGGAATTATCATAACATGCATACAAAGAAACCATACAGTCAAATTGATAACCCTTACGTTTTTTTGTCGGTTGAAATATATTTTTATAGATTTTTATAAATATTATTATATTTATTAAACAGCTACTTTACCGCCCGCGGTTTTGTATATTATAAATGGGTAACATTTTTCGGATTTACCTACTATACCTATTGCGTAAAAACATATCCTCTTTTTAATCTGATCGGTAAAAAGTAGATTTTTGTGTAAGCTATATTACTGTACATTTTCATCTAAACAAGTCCAGTAACTTATCGTGAAAGAGTAATAAACATACGCGTTTATAATATTAATATGATAGGAAACAACCAGATGGATCATATTGAATAAAAAAATACGAATCACCTGTAAATATCTGAAATGTAAAACTGAGCTTCTAATTTGAGATTCTGAATTCTCTTATGCAATATAAGAACTGGCAAAGTGGCTTCAGGAGTAGGTAAAACAGTGACACCAATCTGTGCGAAACATTGCAAGACTCTAAAAGAGATTTATAATTACGGTCGTCGTCATAACTTGTCCGTGGTTTAAATATTACTATAGTACGATCGCGTTAAAAATGCAGTGTTTTATTTTTAACTGCTAGCCAAATAACCAATCAAATCACTTATAATTATAAAGTCAAATTCACAGTAATTTATTGAAGTCATTCCTTTAAACGAAACGTTTGTGTCCCGTTAAGAATCCTAGTAATACACCTTTACTCTGAGATACACTGCATTCTTAACGCGAACGTATTATAGTTAGTTATAACTGATAAAGCGTGCCCTTATGGATCAGATACGCACGCGTTGATGTCTTTTTAAACGTAGCAAGATGTAGTGAACATGTTCTATCTCATTAACCGAACTAAAAAAAAGATTCTCAATTCATCTTTATGGTTTTTTAGGCTTTTTTATTAGGTCACACTTTAGAGGTGGTCCCGTATAATTTTTATCGTAATTGAACCAGTACTTTATGAAATATGAAAAAAAACATAAAGATTATTCACGTAGACTTCACTTTTTTTGCACTCTTATTGAGTTTTATTTATTTATGCTTTATTTGTTGAAAGGACGTATAATTTTTTGTATTAAATACTTGTTACTATTTTTGTTTTATTTTTTGTTAACGTATTTTATATTGAAAATAAATATTAGTACCTACATTTATTTGTAAAACATAATAACTTGGTACTCGATTATTTTTAAACTTTTTTTTTGATTTCACTATGATTTTGTATTAATTTTTTAGGTATTTATAAAACTTAACTCAAGACAATTAAGTTTAATATAGGAAACTATTTTTATTTTCATAAGTCAAAAGTTATGACTAAAATATTATTTTAATAATTACCTATCAAATTTAAATTTCATATTAATAACGGTAAAAATTATTTATTTTAAAGATTTTTCTTTTAATTTAAAATTAAATACAATTTCATTACTATTTATAAGGGTTCTAATAATTAATGAATCATTATTTTTTATTATTAAGCTTAAAATTTATTAAAACAATATCAAGATGTGGTCAGTATTCATGTAGTTAGCGCCACGTGGTCCGTAATACTGATGCAGAGGCTCGAATCCCCCTCTCTGATTGGCCGGCCGGCTGCCCCACCCACCAGCGCACGCGCATGATTCAGCCGCGTGCGTTCCAATACTAAATTAATATTGACAGGAGATATGAAATTCATATCTAAAAAACGTTGAATATATTTTATTTTACTAGTTCTTTTGGCATCAATTAACATTTGGTCTTAATTGCTTTGTTTTTTATTTTATAAGTGTAATAAATATTATCTAAATATTTATTAATGTAAGTCTGGGATTAGAAGTAAATCATTATAAAATTATCTCTCTAATATTTTAATTTTTGAACATTTGTGTATAAATATTATAGTATCTAAAAATGCTATATTTTAGAATTCTAGGTTATTAATATTAGATAATATTCATGATGTTTATAAATATATTTATTTCAATTATTATTAAAAAGTATTTCAATCCCTAATTTTGTGTAATAACATATTTTATGAAAGAGAATACTAACAATAGTGAGTGAGGAATTTTCAAGTTAATGACCTGTTGTTAATAGTCATAAGAGTGACTATCCATTGGTCTATTATGTAACACCTCATAATGATCGAAACATGACAAAGATGCGTTAAAAAAACAGAAGTGCAAGACCAATCGGGCGGTGTGTCTGATAAGGCCTCCCCCCAGAGGCGACTCCGCCTCGGCGCGCTCACCGGCCGCTGTCAGCAGTCAGACGGTACTGTGCTCCGATCGACCGCGCTCATGTAAAATCACGCGGGGACCGCCCATCGAAGAATGAAGTGTCTGTGCATATTTGTGCTGTTTCTGTGTTTAAGGTGCGATGCTGTTGGCCACAAGCCCCGACGAGGACGCGGCAGCATGTGGTGGTGAGTCAAGTTGACACATGACACGTATTTGACAACTCGTGACATGCATGTCATAGTCTATGATCTGTTTGAATTGTGCATGTTTTTGTATATTCCAATTTTGAAATCTGAATAATTACTACAGACAAGTGGAATGACGATTAATTGTATGACAACTATTTGTTTATGTTCCAATTTTTTTTATAATTAAAAGTATCTATTTGTAACATTAAAATGTTATTGGCAAACCAAAAAGATCTTTAAGATAATATATTTTCACATTTTGGTAGTTTAACTGTTTGAAGTATTTTGTATTTTAGTGGACAATAATGATTAGAAACGTATACAAGACGTAGGTTTATGATCACATTCCATAGTTTCTTGACCAGATGCTAAGATTTACATCTCCAATAAAATGAGAAGTGATGATTAGCAAATCATTAAAAAGTACGTAAACATCTTCGCGCGGGAACGATAATGATGCATTAAAAGTAATGTCTAAAGCCCGCGTTTTATTAACAGTTTGAAATATTAAGATGTAAAGACAGACGTTTAAGTGTCAAAATACATCCTCATAAAAGTCAGAGCGTTTTTGTTTATATATTTCAATAAATAACGCTATCTCAGCCTGTATATATAAATAACAGCAAGCTTCTATATCGTTACTAATAAAAAATAATAAATGACACTATAATAAGCTCGGATGTGTAGTATATAATGTTCTTAAATATATGCTAATTTCAATAATAAATTTTACATTTTATCTTTTGAATCTTTAAAATAATTAAGTGTTACGATAAAAATAAATTTTCATTTTAATTGTCATTTAAAATATTTTATCTTGTCAACCAAATATATATTAATAAGTAAATTAAAATAAAAGTTAATGCTTACTAAAAAAAGAACAAAATATATTTTTTAAATATTTATTTTAATTTATAATTATAATGTCATAAAAGAATAAAAGTTATGTCTTAATTTAAAAGCTTTTTTAATAATATTTAACGTGAAACTTTTAACTAAGTTAAGAAAAAAAACGTAATAAAACAAGTATGGTACAAAGAAAAAACATATTTTTTATGACATGGTGTTACCATTTAAATAAGTTATACAAATAAAAACCAAATCCAGCTTGACTGACGGCAGTCACTTCTATATTTGCATTTACTATCATCTGGCTTCTGGTATGCTACTGGTATAATCCTCTTACTATAGAGTTTTAAATCTAATAGAATAATAGTAAACTCAATGTTTTCTCTATAAATATCTATAAATAGTTTTATAACATTTTAATAATTTATTATTTAAATAAGAAAAAAAGGCGATGTTGTGATGCAATTTAGTTGTAAATGAATTAATTAAGATGAAATAAACTCAAAATATTGCCAATAAATATTATTTTGTATATTAAATAAAATAAATAATTTTTCAATAATAAGAATGTATTATCCAAGCGTTTGAGATATCTCGTGACTATAAAGTAGGTACCTACCTATCTCCATACTTAAAATTATTATTATCTATACAAATAAATAAAATTGGAGCGTCTGTATGTAATATTAAAAGAACCGCTTTTTACTAAGTACATATTATGTATATTTATAAGGTACATATACCGAAACAACATTTTTTAGAATTTTGTCTGTCTCTCTGTTTGTACCCGCTTATCTCCGGCTTGAGCTACTTTTATTTTAGATATATATAAAAACGCGAAAGAAGTCGAGGTCACATCTAGTAAATAAATAAATTGTTGCTATTTCCAAAAATGTTTATTTGATAAATGAGTGAGAAAGTTTTCAAAATTATTATTGAATACACCTTGATTACCCAATTACAATGTCAGATTATATTTATAGTGAAATGGTAAAATCGAGTGTTAAGTCACTTTTGATAGAAACTCTGTATGTTCGAAATGTACCCTGTAAGTCGAGTGGTAAACGTATTTACCTAATATTGATAGATGAAATTAAGTCCGTAAAAATGCAAATAAAAAAAGTGTAAAAAAAAGCAAATGTTATGACTAAAATTTTCAGTACTATTAGTTCTATTGTAATTGCTTCATTTTTAAAAATATAAGCTGTATTTAATAATATTTTTTCGATTAAACATTATTTTGCATATACTGATAATGTGAAATATGTGTTTGATTAAATCAGTACATTTATTTTTTGCAGCACCAACGATTTAGTGTAACATTTTACATCTAAATATAAATAATTGAAGCGTTTTTAAATTCGATAGATTCCTAATATGTTTTTTGATGATACGGTTCGTTATATTCTTTTATATTTTAAATGTTTCGTAAAAAAAGGAACAATTATTATGTTTTTTTTCAGATTAATTAAAGCGTTTTTTTCACTCGTTCAAAACTAATAAAAACCTCATGTCGAATGATACAGAAAAAGCGGAACCCGACGCTAATATACTTTTATCTTTTCTATTACATGCGTCTTAATATTATTTAGATAAAATATTCTATATTATTAATCGATGGCGCTGGGTGAATCTTCTATATATTCATATTTTAAATGAGAAACATTATTTTTTCACAAACAACTTATAATTGAGTGTCGAGTGTTAAATATCATGATTCGTACATACTTGCATGCGTCCTCCACAATCATTACCCACGTCGTCCAAACACGCCGGCTTTCTCTCTTGACACCACCCTCGGACAAAACACAAGTAATTTGGTCGTAATATACCTACCAAGTTTCTCAAGCTGCTGTATAAATATATAAATTACTAGCGATCCGCCCCGGCTTAACACGAGTGTTACGCCGGGGTGAGTGAGTGTTACGTATACATGTTATATACATAAAAACTTTCCTCTTGAATCATTCTATCTTTTTAATAAAACCGCATCAAAATCCGTTGAATAGTTTTAAAGATTTAAGTATAAGTAGGGATATAGGGACAGAGAAATCGACTTTGTTTTATACTATGTAGTGATACAATAATTTAATAAGTTGCAAATACACGGAACAAATAAATTACATACACAAGATTTGCTCCTAAAGCCAAAATTTTCTTAATACTGGTTAGCAATAGAACATAAATATCAGCTACATAAGTAATAACACTTTCACTAGTAGCGGACCTGGGTTATTAGGTTAAGTATTGTAAACTGTTTTGACTACTTGCCTTCGAGGCAGCAATTAGCTCATATCTATAAATCTATCAGCGACGTCTTGTCTAAACGTTCTGTGTATATAAATAGTCTACATTCATATATAACGCACGAGGATCCGGATTTGATTCCGGGGTATAACAAGTTTTTATTTTTATTTTTTTTTCGAGAATCGATTTGTGGGACTAATTATCGTCGGCTAGTTGTGAGTGCGTATGTACTCTGTCTACCCTTTTGGAGATATAAGCGTGATGATGTTTACTCTATCGATTCATTGAAAATAATCATAGTGTAGGTATTTCCTATATTATGTTTGGGAAAACGTTTCGTTAGTTATCACAGTAACATTAATGAACAGTAATCTGATAATAATCTGAGATACGTTTGATTGAAACCAGTTATCAAGTGGAGATCACTTTAAAAATATTATGGCTTATTAATAAGTAACTAAAACTTTTGTCCTACTTTTAAATACCTAACTTAACTTACTAAAGATCGAATTGCTTAATTGAGATGAAGAATATATTTGTTTTAAGATTCGTTTATTATTTACTAGCGACTCGCCCCGGATTGGCACGGGTATACTAAACATATTATATACATAAAAACCTTCTTCTTGAATCACTCTATCTACTTAAGAAAACCTCATCAAAATCCCTTGTGTAAATAAAGATTTAAGCATACATATGAATATAGGGACGGACAAAGCGACTTTGTTTTATACTATGTAGTGAAGCTTTCCGCCAGCGGCTTTGCCTGCGTTAATTGTCAAAGCGTAGAATTTTTTCCGACTTGTTACCGACTACATGAAAAAGAGGGTGTGTTTTTAATAAACATTTTGTTGCGTAAAAACACACCCTCTTTTTCATGTAGTCGGTAAAAAGTAGGCAATGTTTTATTCTCATGTACAAGCTTACTGTAATAAGGACAATAATAATTTATAAAGACAATAAATGGATTATAAATTAATAAATATCCTTAGACTAATTTGACAGATTGATCAAATGTCATAGTAAGCGAATCATATTATGCTTCTGTTATAACTTTATAAGTGTTAGACAATGATACTATTACATAGAAATACTTAAATATATACCATAATAAATATAAAAAAAACATTCCGACATCTTAATATGTTCATCACCGTCGGGATCCCAACCAAAACCGTACAATTCATTGATTGCGTAAGTTAATAAGGCATAAACATATATTAAAACAATTATAAACGGAAGTATTACGAAAATACAAGTGTAATATAAAGTCGTTTTTTGCGTGAATGATTTTTTAAATATATAATAGATAAATAATAATTAATAATGTTTATAAATAATGTATTTTATTATTCCGTAGATAAATTAAGCAAGGTGCGGGAAGCTTTATATTTTTTACATTAGTTAAACTTTATGCATTAATCATGTAATAATGTTCACATTAATTATAAATTAATAATATCTATGAATAATATTTTTTATTATTTCGTAGGTAAATAAAGCAAGGGGCGGGAAGCTGGTTTTATATTTTTTACATTAATTAAGCTTTATGCATTAATCATGTAATAATGTTCACATTAGTTATAATTATGCAAGAGATATTTACGATAGATACCTACGCTAAAGAGATACGCTCGTTTCCTATATTAGAAACTCGTCTACGATTTAAGATAGATAATAGGTTGGTCGTTTCTCTCAGTGTCCTTTATAAACGTGTCCTATTATCCTTTTCAAATTTTACCCTAACATGTCAGTTCAGTAGATTTTGATATAATTACTTTATTTAATTAACCCACTTTCACAATAATATATTTATGAGTTAATTATAATATCTTTTAAATGTGTTGAATACTTCAATTTTCTTGATGAACACAGAAATACTTTTGGAAGCTAACTTTAACCTACGAGGTTAAAGACACACACACACACATATTTTAAAATGCATTTTTTTGTGTTATCCGAGTTGAGTCTCCGAAATCGGCGAGTTTGTGTGAAGAGTGAATCATGACAATTGACACTTAATACACTGCCTACAGAGCAAGAAATTTGGCGTGACGTTATATATGTATGTATGTGTGGGTTTTGTATTTGATTAAATATTATATGCAGTACTCAGACAGTGTTAAAACTTTGAAGTGAAGACTGATATATAAGATCATGTTATTTTGAAGTGCTTTCGATGTTGCCGGCGGCGATTAAATATTTAGGGTAAGGATTTGTACATAATAGTCTAGTCTATAGTTTGAAGATCTTTTATATAAATTATTTATTATATTAAGTACCTATTATACAATATTACACACTAAAATCATAATATCTATCGACACAAACAAAGGTGATCTTATCAGTTCGAAATAATTATTAGTATATAATTTTTACCTCAGCAAATCTATACAAAATTAAAAAGTCTGTATGTAACATAAAAAACCGCTTTTACCAATTCCATTTGTTTATAAGTTTCATATACCAAAATAGTATTTTTTAGAATTCTTATCTCTGGCAGCAGACAGCTGAAGTAATAAGGAGTGACTTAGGCTACTTTTTCTTTAGAATTTCATTTTAGAAATATATAAAATAAAATAATTGAATAAAAACGCGGACAAAGTCGCAGGCACAGCTAGTACTATATAATAATGTATAGGTATGTTTGCACGATATCTACACAAGGAAATAAAGCAGCCAAGTGCGAGTCGGACTCGCGCTCGAAGGGTTCTATACTATTATGTGTTAGAACGGCAAAAACACGTTCGTTGTGTCCCCCTTTAAATATATGTTTTATCTTATTTTCATTTGTTGTTATAGCGGTAACATACATACCTACATAGGCTGTGAAAATTTCAACTTTCTGGCTATCACCGTTTTCGAGATACAGCTTGGTGACAGATAAATAGACAGACGGACAGCAGTTTTAGTTTATAGAGTTCCATTTTTACACTCTGCTATTTCTAGACCTTTATAATTTGAGTGTGTTTGAAGACAGAGTAAATAGACAATTTTTAGTTCAGTATAATTCTACCTTTGACCGCCTCATTTTCCAACAGGCAAGATGGGGATGTACCTACTAAGCTATTAGTTATAAAACAAACTAGTCAACTGCGTTTGTTGTATAGGTAATCCCTTAAATATTTACTGCAGTCTCTTTTTTAGTATTTGTTATAGTGACAACAGATATACATCATATAGCTACAACAATTTACAAACAGATAGATACATAAATGCAGCAACAGCAGCAGTTTCATATTAATAAGATCCAGTTTTCCCTAATGGAACCTATGGTATATTTTTCCAGTATGGAACCCTAAAAACACGTACAAATTTAGTAATAATATATAAAGTAATCGAAAAAAAAAACTGGTATTGAAACCGTCTCACTTAAAAAGTCGAAGTAGGTTTAATAAAACTACAATAATAATAATTAATAAAAGTATTTTGTCATAAATGTCAAACAATTTATATATGTTATCAATTATCAATCATGTTTCCGCAATTAGGTAATAATCTGAATACAGATTTATAATTTATTCAATTATAATGTCTTTGCATATCACATATTAATTTTTCTATATCAAACGCGATATTAAATTACATTGAGAAAAGGTGGCGCTGTCGCTTAGGGATTTTCGTCAATACCAACAATGGTAATAATTCCTTGGCACGCTAACTAAACTTATTTTAGATATATGCTATCTCTTTTTAGTGACATAAAACATGAAAGAGATAGAATATTTTAGTAATGTCAAATTAGACAATACAGTAAATTCCGAGGCGTAGACTAAACATCATTAGAAATGTCACATACTAACTAATCTGACAGGACTAGTACCTTTCTGTCTTTTTCTTTCATTTAATTTAAAAGAAGATAGTGATAACTTAACTTAGTTTAGGTGGCGGCAACAGAATTACCAGTAATATTTATAGTTAGTTCACGTAAAGAATGCAAATTCGTTCTTCTCTTCGTCTTAGCTTTGTCCCGTATTATATCAGATGATATCGGGGTCGCCTACCTAATCTAGAGGATTTGACTAGGTCACCAGTTTTTACGCGCAGTTTTAGGTTCAAACCTAGATGAGGTAATCTGCGTGTCCTCACGATGTTTTCTATCACCGTAAGAGCACTCAGAAAATGTACAAAAGTTAGAAAAACACATTGGTACATGGCGGGTACTACCGGAATGGAAGCCGGAAGCTCGTACCTACCTCTAGCACAACGAGATTCAAGAAATATTTTGTATTATTATTTAATATAGGTCAGTCTGTCACTTCTATCACATTCTTATATCTTTATTAAAACTTATCAGACACTATCAGCAGAGATTGTGGCGCGTGCGCTTTGCATTCATTATTACGTGTTTTTTGTAACAGGTAATTGTTATAGCAATTATCAGTTTCATTTATTTAAATATATCTTGTAAACAAAAATCTCAAAACACAGTGGGTATATACCGTAAACGATATCGGTATACCGGTGTGTCCAGTATATTGGTATACCGGTGTGTACGGTATATCGGCAGAGTTTCCCTTCTGGACTGCAGAGGCCAGATGGCCATCGCTCTGTGCAAAAGTTAGGTACCTGATTCCAATGCCTAAAGTAAAACGGGATAAAGCTAAGACGACGAAGATGTATAAGTCTTTATAAAGCCGTAATAATAAATGCGATGTCGCGAGAAAAACCACACCTCAACTATTTTGTATGCGTTCCTCGTACTCCATATTACATTACGTTGAAATCGCGTGCCAACGTCACGTTAGTTCTGATAACCCAACCATCTAATCAAGACCTCCGCTCACTCTAAACATCGCCCGACCAAAAGCACTTCACCAAACTGCGACTCCTCGAAAGGGGTCATTAAACACTGGCCCACGAAACGTGATATTTTGACGCCTCGTATGCCAACAAATTAAATAATATCCTTATTTGTATTCAGAATGTGTAAAACGAATCACACATTAAGTGGAATCGGCAATGCGAATATATCGATTAAAATCTTTTAATTCGATTCTAAAACGTTATCAATTAGAAGTCGATAAACTGGTAATATAAGCGAATCGAGTGAAAAAGCGTTATCGAGTTTTGGAACGACTTTATGTCTTACACACTGTATCGTATCATTTGTTTATCAGTTCAAAATACATCAATAATGATTGCCCCATAAATATAATTGCAGTTGGATACTAAAACGGATATGTCGTCGGGAGAAACTTAATTACCCGAATAGCGAGTCGTGTCCACACCAAAGACAATATTTGTTATTTTGCCACATTCACACACTCTTTATCGTTGTCCAAACATTGCGTTTGCTTGTGAAAGCTACAAACTATTCACATTTTTTCCAGTTCCCCGTCTATTGTGTTTAACTTCCTACCAAAGTGACAAGTGTAAAGGACTTCAAACAAAGATGGACGTCTGTGGACATCCTTATGTCATTCACGTTGTGCTATTGTGTTAGTAATTTGTTTATAATTAACTTGATGGCGCATGGGACAAATCGCGTGCCGGTATCGAAAAACTTAATTTGATTTAATTCAGTAAAAGAAATATACGAAAACTTCTTAGGATTTTTTAAGAAATCTTTGTAAGGTTCAGCTATCTGTCTGCCTATTTTTGTCACCAGGCTGTATCTCCTGAACCTTCATAGCTAGGAAATTGAAATTTTTACAGACGATAATATATTTCTATCACCGCTATAATTACAAACTAAAATAGAATATATAAATATTAAAAGGAAGCCACTACACAATAAACGGTTTTCTTTTGCTTGAATTTAGTAATGACTACATTATTTACAGCATAAAATAATTAGATTGACTTAGACTAATTTATTAGATGACTAAATATGAAGAAGAATAATTTACAGATTTTGTCCATATCGAGAAGTCTGATTCATATGTAGGTCAAAATCTAATTATAATATTTAATACACTTCAAACTTCAGACAGACAGAGATTTTTTCTTCATACAAAACTTTTGAATTAGTCAATTATATAGTTTCTAGAGATAAATTATTTTTATAAGTGACATTACGAGCCAAACAAATTACCCTTTTGTTTATTTATCGTTACCTTATTAATTTTTTTTGATATTTAAAAAAAACTTTTTGAATAAAAATAAATAATTCTTGATAATATAAGTTCTTCCATAATATTAAAAAAACGACATTTCTATCAACAAAATATTATGAACACAAGCTAACATCCACGAATTCTTGAAGGAAATGATAATTTCCGAGGAACATGTCCATATTTACACAACGCTTAGCGACAAAGAAAAGTAAACAAGAGAAGTAATACGATTCTAGCGTTTTGAAAGTGCACCGTTTTTAACTATACAACATGTTTCGAAGGATTCAACTAGAGCGATATACATTTCTCGTTTCCAAGTGATTTTAGATATGCGGTGACATTTGCAAGCAATGTACGTGGTTATAGTGATTCACTCGACGTCGTCAAGTTTAAAGTCAGGCTTGATGTGGATCGCCCTCGACTGTTGTTTGCTCACTCTGCCCTCAAGAATTAATGCGAGACGCAAATATTTATCTAAACGTCTGCAGATTGACAGTTCGGTCGTCAATTGTTTGTTGTCTTTACCTTCCCAAATGAGCATTTCATCTTGAACTGCACCCATTGCCTTAAGTGGCGTTTGGGTTGTTTGTTTTATTTTTTCAGTGCTCTTCGCGATCTGTGTATTGTGTTTGGCGATTTGACGAGGGAAGCTTCGAGGGTTAAGTGAATGTTTATCCCACATTGAATGCTTATTAGCTACTTATCCAGACGGATGTCGAAGTGACCGTTTAAGTATTATGAACGTATCGAAATTTATATGGAAATGAAACTATTGTTATAGCTTTTGTTTATATTATGTTTTTTAATACGCAAATATTAAACAAACTTTGACAGGATTTTAAGTGGAATATAGTCTTATAAGTGTTTTAATTTCAAGACATTAATATTTCAGGGTTTTTTTTTTGTGAACACAATATACTTTTGTTTCTTTATTTGTCCTATTTTTACATCGTAAAGTGTGACATTACAGTATATTTGTTTCGTGTGAAGATAGGTAGAAGGATGAAAAGTGACTAAGGTCACTTTTTTCCTTAAATATAAACATTTTCCCGAGGGAAAGTTAAATAATGAACACGGGAGTGTAATATATTCATTCATACTAGTATCAATCGCGAAAAATTACATGCTACTAAACTCTAGTTTTAAAAAAAATTAAATAAAGAAAAAAATTGTTTGTATTTAAAAGTATTGCATTTATTTCTTGTTATATTTAAAACTAGATGTGCCCGCGACTTCGTCTGCGTTTTTATTTCTTTTATTTTATATATTACGTATTTCTTAAATTAAAAGTAGCTTTAGTTATTCCCTATTACATCAGCTGTCTGCTAGTAAAAGTCTCTTCAAAGTCAGCTCAACCATTTCAGAGATTAGCGGGTACAAACAGACAGACAAAAAATTAAAAAAATACTACTTTTGTATGTTTACCTTGGTATATTTATATTTAGTAAACGGCGGATATTTTAATATTACATACAGACACTACAGTTTTATTTCTTTTTTTTTTTCACAGGGGCATAGCAAAAGCTGGTGAACCAAACAGTCTATCCGCGATGTCTCCGGGTGTTTTGTATATGGATCCAGCGATACACGCGACATTAAGGAGAAAACAGCGACGCTTAGCAAGAGAGAACCCTGGGGTTTTGGCAGCGGTGGCAAAAGGGGCCAGCATGGCGGTGCTCGAATGCCAACACCAATTCAAAGACAGACGGTGGAACTGTTCCACCAAAAACTTTTTAAGAGGAAAGAATATGTTTGGCAAGATCGTGGACAAAGGTAAGACAATTTTACATTTATTTCTTGCCGTGTTTAAGGAATCCTCATACTTATAGACATCGTTCTTGAGTCGCTAGCTGCGCCGGGGAACTTTTAATACACGGTCAATAACATTTTAAAGTTTCATGGCCAATATTTTTATCCGGACTAACGCAAATCCAAACGTCCATCAAAATATGTCCAGCCGTTCTTGTAACTAATACAACTTTGTTTTATGTGTATGGATAATTATGAACTACTAGCTGTTCTTTGTATCGACCGTACTTAGGAGTATGAATAATATGTTAGACCGATTATATAGACCGATTTTCATACCTACCCAATTTTCACATAAAATTTCACCTTAAAAGAATGGATCGGAACGGGACCAAATCGCCAAATCCTAATCGGTTCAGACGTTCTTTAGTTATATACGTATTGTGTAACATAACTTCGTTTTATATATATATTACTAGCTGCCCCGGCGAACTTCGTACTGCTCGCACATAGTGCTATAAAAAATAGATGTTGGCCGATTCTCAGATCTACTGAATACGCATATAAAATTTGGTGCAAATCGGTCAAGCCATTTCGGAGGAGTACGGGAACGAACATTGTGACACGAGAATTTTGTATATAAGATAGATTGGCAGTGTATAATTTATTTTGTCAATGTTTTTTATTCCACTTCGTGTTTGCAGACTATATGGAAATATACCTAAGTAAAAGAGTCATAAACTACGTAGTTTAAGACTAATGAGAAAAGGCAAACATAGCTGTTATCCGTACTAATATTATAAATGCGAAAGTAACTATCTGTCTGTTACGCTTTCACGACTAAGCCACTGAACCGATTTTGATGAAATTTAGTATAGATATAGAGTTAACTTTGAGGAAAGACAAAGGCTACTTTTTAACCGACTACATGATAAAGAGGGTACTTTTTACGCAATAACAATAGTTATAATAATAAGCCACAGGCGGAAAGCTAGTATTTAATATTTATGTGAATATCCGTGTGAAAATAGTAACACTACTTTACCTGTTGTTACCCATAAAAATTTATTACTGTTATATTGTTGAAATAGACATTCGTTTTTCTATGTTATTAAAAGGTAATTAAATTGTCTTCACACCAGATCCCTTACAGGGTAGACAGAGAGTATAGAGTACCAAGTGACACCACCCCTACATTATA
>DVZL01001464.1:0-17654 GCA_018236625.1 Lasaia peninsularis
TACAACCAAACAAACAAACAAACAAACAAACAAACAAACAAACAAACTTTTCCTCTTTATAATATTAGTATAGATAACCTTCTCACTCGTTTAAATACTAAACGTCGAGTTGAAACCTCAAACTTTCTTCCATCTCATTCGCCAAATAGATAACTTCCCGATTCCCAGGTGACACTATCGTGGACTCATCAACACAAATAAATAGAAAGTCCAAAGTACTTGGCTAGCATTCATATGAAACTTCCAATACAGCGTCCCCATAGTACGTTGGTCCCACGGGATGTGCGAGTAGTAAAGATAAAATAAGATTGTCAATGTGTGCATTCGATACGTACCCACTGGATTGCGTCAATCGGTACAACTACGCTCTGTACTCCCGAGCTGTTAAAGTCATTCCCTCCTCATGGCATGTATGTGTGAGTGTGCTATATTTGTTTTGTCTTGTGTGTGATCATGGACATGAGGTGACCATGTGTGCGTTGCCAATGAAGTCAATCATATCGCCAGATGTTCTCAAACGTGTGTGTGTAGTTGTTTCATGACTATTTTTTTTATTTGTACACGTTTACAACCTACTTCTAGGCCAGTTTCGGTACCGCCATGTACCAATGAGTTTTTCTAACTTTAGTACATTTTTGGTGGAGAAAAATATCATTGGCTAATTGTAGATGTATATGTATCTGTTTACCATGTCGGTGATATGGGCGTTAGGATAATATTATACATTACATGATATTTTTTAATATATATCATTATTATTTTACTAGCGGCTAATATTGAAAACCTTGGCAAAATTGGCTCAGAACTGGTTTCAATATGTTAAAAAAACAGAAATCCCAAAAATTAGTTTAAGGCTGAAGCATTCCAACATGCATTTCAACACAGCTATTTTATTTTATTTTTTAAATAACGTAATTAGTTTCGTTTCGTCCGTGTGTTATTTAGGTACCTACTCGCGGTAATCCATTGTGAGAATAAAAATTAACCTAGCTTTGCCAATTTACGGAGAACATTTCTGTAAATTGACAAAGATATGTTAATTTTTAAAATACTTTATTTCATATTTAATTTTAGAGTAAATCCAAAAGTAGTAGTAGTAGAATAGACCAATGCCTCTTACGAGCTGCCTGGTAGGAAGGCATGTTGTAAGAGGCATAGGTTAAAAAGGTCATAGCCAACATGACCACTGGTAGAGTGCGATGTAGCAACTCGTCCGCCATAATGACATTGTCATGTTTCGGTCCGGAGGGTAGGGTTGCCGGTAGACTTGCATAATACAAATAAGGTCTAACAGCTCGACCAGTGGCAGCGGCGCACCTACAACATCTATCGTGTCTATAGGTCACGGTTGTCTCTTACCATCAGGAGACCCTTGTGCTTGTTCGCTGGTTTATATCATAAAAATAACTTGCGTAATTCCCATGATTGCTGAAACTTCTGTTCAAAAAATTCTCATTTCTTTGTATCTTGTCTGAAATGATATGAAATGAAAATGATTTATTTGCCGAATATGTGTTTTAAAAGTTGTTACAAAACAAAAGTTTTAATTACCTATGCCAACATATTCTACCACAATGTGGTATGCAAATATTTTGAAACATAGTTAAAATTTATTTATTTATTTAACTAGCTATATATTATATACTAATTATTATCTGAGACGTGGGATTATTTAAAATTTAAGATTTTCCGCATCAACAAACAACAAATAAATTTTCATATCTTTTTGCCACATATTTTTCGAAGCAGTAAGAGTACTAAGTATTACTGTGCACAACTTCTTTCTTCACTTTACACACAATATGTGGCAAGCTTATTGTACGCGCATTGTATATTACGCTCAAATATGAAGAATAACCGGGACTAATGCTGATGATGATGATGATGATTGTGTACCTATTATGCTAATACGATTCCAGCATCGATGATAGTTTTTTTAATCATAAAAAAATATTTGAATATTTCCACCACGCTTAAAACCGCAACGGGGCTATTTTGAGCTTCAAAATTATTTGTGACGTACCGGGTTGCGCGTTGAAATTTAATTTAATAAATAAGCTGTGTCTTCTGTAATTAAAAAATAATATACTTTTGTCCGCTATTACAATATAATATATTACAAAACATATAGAAAGTATAAAAAGATTAGGTAGAATTAAGATGACACATAAATTAAACGTGACGCAACCGTACGTAAGCCGCCAGTAATTAATTCCATTAGCGCCCACTTTGAGCATCGCTGGCAGTAGCTATTATTAAAATGAATACGGCGGAGCCACCCGCCGCTCCAGTAGCATTCGGACTTCGGGCCTTTCGGGACTGTTATTTTTATCAGCCTATCTAGCTATGAAGTCGTTCACATGTTGTTTAAAAAATAAGGTCAAATCACATTCATTGCAGTGCTTGATTATTGACTGTGTGTGCGGTAGATAACTTACAGTGACAATATTGTTATCGTGGACTTATAAGATAGTTTGGACTATTGGTGCCGAATGATTTAGTAGTGGAGCGTTGTTTTATTGGACAAAGTGGGACTGTTTAAACTTTAAAATGGGTGTGACCGAATACGATTGGGATTCCTGCAATGGATATTATTCAGTGAGTGTGGCTCGATATCTTTAATATTTTCAGGAACATTTTTTCCTGTTTGATTATTTAATTTTAAAAATAAACAAAATATAGATATTTACTTCACCGGCCTAGTTAATCGTCACTGTTGAGCAGAGTTCAGGCCGGTCACGTTAAGGATGGGCGACCGCTACGATTTAGCCATCAGTTAGGAAGGCTCACGTTGTTCCCGAAACGGGTTTATAAAATTAAATTAATTAATTTTAAATTCAAATGTTTATGTGACCGCTTCGTTGGTCGAGTGATTTGTGTGTATTGTGTGCGTGAAGCCTTTACGTTATTTATTTATATCTACACAGCGGGGAGTATACCAGTCGATCTTTCAGCCGCCGCCAACACTCCAGTACCTATAGGCAAATATATATTTATTTGAAGCATAGAATCATGTCGCAGACATTTGTGTAACTTTTCAATTCTAAGTTATATGTGTAGAAAAGGAAGTTTCACCAAGCGCAAACGATGAATAATATAGAATATATTAATGTTTTTGGTCTTTAGCTAGCTTAACTTTAGTAACAAAGATAGGTACAATGTAGAACTTGGACAGAAAAGTTTACTGAAACAATTAGGCAGTGACTCGGGTATTTGTGAGAGTCATGAAGTGTTGTAGCATCGTACCATGGTATCTGGCCATTCAGCAGTAAGTTTGGTTCAAGCAAATATATAATTTGTTTAATATATATTTGCCTTTTGTCCTACGCATTGCATTTCACTAAATATTATACACAGTCTCAAATGCACTAAATACATATAAACACATTAATTATAAGCTAATTACTAATGACTCGAAACTACAATCATCGGAGAACAAATATGTTTGCTGTACCGAGAATTATACACCGCGTCGCCGCATGACTAGGTACTTGTTTAAATTGTGACCTCATTGTAGCAGGAAAAGGAATTATATTGATAAGGCTTGTGTCCGCGGACGAATCGTAGGATACGAACTACGAACTACCGCCGTCACCGCCACTGTCATACCGTATTTGTAAATACTGTTACCGAAACAGAGGAAAATATGTAGCTTATGAATTGTATCTATAGCGTTTACCACACGTTTGGTTTATATTGGTCTAATGAAAAATATTTTTGCAAAATATTTTTCATTAGACCAATTCTATAATCTTCATCGCTAATTCTGTTGCAAGATCATGTATGCTTATAATAAAAAATCGGTCAAGTGTGAATTCGACTCGCGCACGAAGGATTCGGTACATACATATAAAAAGTCAAAAAAATCACGTTTGTTGTGTGGGAGCATCCTGTATATACTTAGTTTATTCTGTTTTTTAGTTGTTATAGCGGCAACAGAAATACAGCATCTGTGAAAATTCCAACCGCCTAACTATGACTGTTCATGAGATGACAGACAGACAGATAGACAGAAAGACGGGCAGCGTAGTCTTGGTAATAGGATTATGCATTTTAATTTTATTAGAATTCTTGTCTGTCGATTGACATTCAAGTTTTTGAGCCAGTCATGACGTTTGGCTAGCGGGTAACTTGTGGTCCAAAGTGGGTGATAGGCTACTTTTTTTATCCCGATTACTTTAGACGATCCCTTGGGCGAACGTATAAAGTCAAAATCTAAATTTTGCTATAAATCTTAATTATGAACGCGAATTACATTTATCGTTCTTTCGTGGAGTAGAATATAGTTTAGAGACTATGCCGTAATTTTTTCCAAGTCGTAAGTTGTATGGTTCAGAGACAGCTATGTTTTTTAAATTGTGTTTAAAAGACATTATTAACGTAGGTGATAAATATTCTTTGACAACAAGTAACGAAATACACGTTATTGAAACTTACGCCTGATTGTGACAGGCATCAATATAACAAACAATAGAATAATCTTCGAAGAGTCACTTGCAACAAATCTATTGCTGGTGATCACCCGTCTGACACTTTGAGGGCTAAGTACTCATTTATTGCCATACTATATTATTCGCACGCAAATTAAACATTGTCCTGTTGGAAGAATCCTACGGTTAAGAACACTGGAAAGAAGTTGGTTAATAAAGTTGGAAATATTAGAAATTTCCGCGTCAGGGTTCTGAGTGGTTTCCATGATTGCGTTTCATTTTACGGCAGATGTACTTGCCTCGGCGACGCGCGTGCTGGGACGTTGGATGCAGTCGTTACACTTACATCTGCGCTCAAAATATCTGTGCATGTACCAATGTTTATGTTCTCGCTAACGCGTTTATGTTTCGAAATCTTCCGGCATCGGCTCGAGTGCACAGTGAGCATAATCTATATCGAGCTGAATTGAGTTTTAAGTACAGTCCAATACAAAAATATTGCAGATGAATAAAACATTGTGAGTTTCCAACGTGTCCTCAAAAGTATTATATACAAGCATTTATTTTAACTATTTTATTATATTTTTGACCGAAGTACCGATGATGTTGCTATAGTAAAATAATGTACATATTATACAAACATGAATCTCTTTTTCACGACATACCTCGAGAATGCGTTTACCGATAACGTTAATATATTTTTTAAATTTATTAATACTTTCCACTACGTTTTGACAAAATGAAAATGTTAAAAAAGTTTGTGTGTTGTGTTTATACGCAAGCAATGACGCGGATATAAGCGACATTTGAATAAATAGCCAAGAAATTTTATTTTCATAACATCATACAATCGACTGTACCTATACATAAGCACCAAGTCATATGTAAGCCAATTGTTGAAAGCGTCGGCGATGCGATGTTGAGGTAACTTTGTTTGTATTCCACCAGGGTGAAGAGTCAGTGGGTTCAATTAACACCATGTCAATATGTAAGTCGGAGCTTCTGTTCTCTCCGGTGAAGGAAGCTGTGCACGGGGTCCACTTCAGCGTAGACAGCCTCGACTGCGAACTACCAACCGAACAGGACCTTATACTAACATGCCAAGCGAACAAAGACAATTACACAATTGCTTTCGAGGGCAGCCTCACCATTTACTCCGAGGACAGCGAGTGTGCTGAACCTGCCGTCAATAAAAAACATGGTAAGTTGTTACTATGATCCCCGACCACCTTAACACAGCATTTGGTGTCTTTTTTGGTTGAAGTGTAGTATTAAGTGTACCTATATTATTTTTTTGAGATTAGCAGTCACTATACCTACTAGTATAACACAATCGTGGCTTACAAAAACCTTACATGTTGTAGGTGCGTCGCGGTCCTGTTGCCAAGCTGTTAAGCTTGATGTGCAAGTCTACCGGCTATCCTAAAGTAAAATTAAAAATTGACAATTTTAGTAAAAGAAAGTGACACTGTTCCTTTACTAATAAAAGTTAAATTAAATTATTTGTGTAATTATACGACACCCAATTTTTTCTGATTATCCCAATGTTAAGATGTAAAAACCCTCTTTAAAATTGAATCTACAATTAAACCTAACACATTATATGATCGGTCTCTAGATGCTTTGTTGATAAAATATTTTGTAGTACGTCAACAAAATCTGTCTTCTGCTTCCCTTATTGTTCGTTAAAATCTTTTCGTGATAAAATATTTTTAATCTACTTGAGTACAACGTACTGAATTATTTTTTGATATTTTCTTCTCCAAATGTGTGTGTGCTTTTTAAGTGATAAGGCAACTAATTTTTTCATCGCTTTTCAGACAATATAGTTAAGGAATGTATAAATATAGGATTAGATAGTGATGAAAGAACGCGCAGGAATCTAGAATTATTAGAAAGATGTAAAAAATTAACTCATAAACTAACAACCTCCATGGCTAGAAGCGATTTAGGTTTAACTACTTGGAGCAAGTTAAAGAAACAAAGCAGCCAATCACCATTACAAAGGTATTATGACATTTTTATTTGTTTTTTTTTTATCTATTTGTATATTAACAATGACACTGTCTCAAATTCTAGGCATCCTTCTGGCAACAATAATGGAGAATCAAATGATTCCGAAGATGTAACTAATGATATGAATAATTCTGTAATTAAAAGTCAAAGCTTGCCCAATTTGTACAGAAGAAAATTAATAAGTAGTTCAATAAATTCTACAGCCTTAAGCAATTCAACGGTATGTACTTGCAAACCCGCTAATTATTATTAATTACGAGCCAGCGATCTTTTATGATATTTAACACGTTTCATTTTTTAGGTCGATTCCTTCACAGTCAACCAAAGACTAACAGGCACACCGACGTGTATGAAAGTATATGATGTATCGCAAAATCGTTCTTCACAAATGTCAGAACCCATGAGTACATCATCTACTGAAAATCAGACTTCATCTGATAAAAGTCAATCTAAACAACAATCTTTTAATCTAGTTAAACTTTTTATGAAACAAAAAAGTATAAGTAATGAAGGTATTGTTGGGATAGATCAATTAGATAGATCAGAATGCTGGCCTTCAAGTTCAGGTGGAGAAAGTGGCGATTCTATAGGAGAGCACAAACTTATAGACTCAAAATCGATATGTGCTGATAGACCACAAGCCGAAATACCAAATGAAGTATTTGATAATTCCAATTCGACAGTCTATGAAGATATACGGTCGATTAATCCTTACAGAGTTTATGATGAAGTTTTGGTAGAAGAAGATGAAATTGATGGTAGCAAATTAAGTGATAATGAATTGAATCTCTATGCCGTAGTAAATAAGACTCACTTAAAAAGAACAAATGTTAATGTTTCTAATAGTCCTTCAAAAATGAGAGCAACTCGAAAATCTTGTTCGTCACAGTCTTCCGGGACGAGCGTCAGTATCTCAAGCTGTTCTGAATCAGATGGCACTCAAATAACAAGAATGAATAGAGTAATACACAGGGATAGTTACGATACAAAAGCAACATCAACGCATATCGAAAGCAATACTATCGACAAAAGTATGCAAACATCAAATCTTCAGACTTCAACTCTGGCACGTGATCGAGAAATACTTAAAGTTATAGAATCCTCCTTTCTGGATAAACTTAAAGAAGGTGATTGCCAAAAACCAGTATTTGTTTTATATCCAAACTATACAATGCCTGATATTAGTTTCTTAAACGGAAGACCAAATATTTACTTAAATCCGATAAAAGTTAATGTAAATCAAAAGCCTGGAGAAGGTAAAAAAGGGAGGATGCTGGTAAAAGGAAAACGTCCATTTTCCTGTAATGATGTAGAAATGTTGAGAAAAAAGGGACTTAGCCATATTAAGGACTGGGACTCATTAAATTTTTTATTACCTCAAGAATGTAGACAGATGCTTTCAGAAGTACCAGAACTGGTGCAACATATGAAAGAAAATGAGCTTTTGAGATGTAATGAAAAATACTGTAGCGCATTACCGTCCTCAAAACAAAAGATGAGACCAACAAGTTGTGACTGTAATAACTTAGGGACAAATAACACAGTTTCATCTAGTTCTAGTACAGCTACCCAGCCATCTTCTGGCTATCGTGGCTCTTCTACAATGTTGACTGATTCTTCAGCCCAAAATAGTCCGGCTCCCATAGGAAATTTCAACCCTCTATTTGTGTATCGGTATGATAGTGCTACGAGCTCTGAAGCTAGTTGTGCAAACAATGAAATTCAAAGGTTCCATCCAACATTACCAAAACGCTCACTTGCATTAGCAGATCAAAACAGAATACCTAAGCATGGTGAAATAGTACCTCCAAGGCCTCCGTTACCTAAAAGTATTTTACGTAAATCCATGGATAAGAATAAGAAAATGAATACAAATACCAAACGCTATAGTATGTTTGAAATGGACGAGCTCTTACAAGATCCTGTTGTATGTACAGCAGTATTAGGAGAACAAAAAACCAAGAGGAGATCGTTACAAGAGCCTTACTATCTTCAAACTCAAACTAATGTTGATTTTAGGAAAAACAATGATCTAGCTGCTAAGAGACTATCGCAACAATTTCTTGATGCGGCTGAAAAAGATGCCGATTATAATGAATATTATCATGATGAGGGGGTTGGCACAGAAAGTAGCTTAGATTCTGGTAAATCTAACGAAAAGTTCTACAGGCCCCACACTCCACCTTTACCTAAACCTAGAACGAAAAAAATTGAATACGTTGACTTTCCTCCACCAGGTGCACTAATAAGTAGTGCTGATTTACAACAACTTGAAGAATTTCTCAAACAGAGTGGCTTTAACTGTCAAAATATGGATGAATGGGATCAAAATCAAGTTCAAAAGGTAAGAAGTCAGGTTTCCAAGTTTCTACAAATGAAACGTTCTCAAGAAGAAAATCAGAGGTCGATAGATTCTAGTGGCAGTAGTTGTAACAGTAAAAAATCTGTGAGCTTCGCCCAAAAATCCGAAACTAAGGGTGATGGTGTTCAAGCTTCGATAAAAGCAATGGACGAACTTAAGGTGGCTAGTATTGCAACTCCGCCAAATTCGCCAAATATGACAGCAATGGTAGCACAAAGACACTATCAGGTAACGCTTTTCTAACGTTAACATATATTCTAACGCATCGCAAAGCCGATTAGTTTCTGTGAGTACCTTTGATTTTTTTATTTACCACTTGATGTTTTTATTTTTTGGTTTTTTAGATGTGTGTTTTTATATAATTTTCCGTGACATTTTTGTTTTGTTTTTCATATAGCTAAGCTTTAATAACTTAAAGCACGAAATACTATGCATTTTTTAATTTATTTACAAAATCGCAATAATTTTAGGGTAAAAATTTGGCTGAAATACCAATTTGTGAAGAAGGAGAAGTAAGTCCAGATGATTTTATTAGTCCAACCCATCACGATGGAAGATTGAAATACGATGTAATCGATGTGTCTCAAAAACGAGGTACTTTGAAATTGATTCACAATATTTATGAATTTTAAACTTACACGTTACTTATTCACACTTATTTTTATAGCTTTAGTTTCCAACGTAACTGACGCCGTTGAAATGTTAATACAACACTTTGCCCCCGCAACAGACCAAGCGGAATTAGCCTTCTTAGGAGATTCCAAGCAATCGCCTGCTTGCGCTAAAATTGCTCTTAACGCCTTATGTCCAGCCCTCTATGCTGTGTTTAGAGATGGTCTAAAGGAAAATATTGAAACATCATTTGGTGCAGTCAACAATTCAGTTTGGCAAATGGTAGAAGCTACTGCTAGACAAGGTAATTAATGATATATATTTTTTAATCTTTACTTATTTCAATTTTACATAAAAATATTTATGCCAAAGTTCACGCAATGTTAATGTTTCTTAAGAACGCTGTTTACTCTGAATTAAATTATTTTGTCAAAAACTTAAGTTTGGTTTTCTCCACCTGTAACATGAACTTTTTTTAAACTATTATTTAAATATTTTTTTACCTACTATACTATAAATATATTTTAATCTGTTATACATAGAAGAAGATACATGTTTATGTTTTTTTTGTTTTAGGGCCTATAACAAAATCATTAAATGAACTGGTTTTAAGAATAAATAGCGAAGATGCAGTAACAGAAGGGCTCGTCAAGTTTAACGCATTCATCTTAGGTCTATTAAAGTAAGTAATTGACACATTTACCCACTATCAATGTTTGTTGTTCTTTTGTATCATTCTATTGTCATTCTAGTTCGCAATCAGTCGACGCATGGATCTCCTACGTGCGGACAAGGGAATCCATACTTGCAAAACACTATGACCAAGACTCCCTAATACTGGCTGGTTGCGTTGGGGAATCGCGATGCAGAGCTTTGTTGGATACGTTATTGGCAAGCCTGGAACCATTGAAACTGTTACCTTTTAACTTAGATCTAATGTTTGAAATGAGAGAACTTCACAGGAGTTTCAAGAAAATTGAAAGTGACATGCGTGCTGCAAGTCGGGTGGGTACCAATACCTTAACACCACATATAACAAATATTTCAACGACAAAATTTCATTTTTCAAAGTTTTTCGATTTAAACATAGTTTTATATAATTTTATTTAATTTCATGTACTTAACATGAAATCAATCGTACAAATAAAATATTAACATAGATCCAAACTATTTTAGTAAATCTCAATTGAAAATTAAACACGTCAAATCATCAAACGAATTAATATATGTTGCCATCGGTCTGAGTAATGTTCTCATTAATAAATCACATTTTAACGTTATTTTAAAAGTTTCCAACGAGCTTTTACACGCATTTCGGTAGCGAGGTAGACACCGAATGGTCCTAGTATGTCGGTAACATAATATATCTATATAATAAAAATGAATGGCTAAATGTGTTTTTGAGCGCGAAATTCGAGAATGACTGAACCGATTTGACTGATTTTTTTTTATAGAATCTGAGGAAGGTCCTTAAAGAAAAACTTTCAATGTCTGGCGGTACAAAGTTCACCGGGTTAGCTGGTAATTGATTTGTATATAAACTGCGTAACTCACTACGAAACGCGTGGAAAGGCTCCTAGGTTGTTCGTACTGGATTTATTTTTCACCATTAACGTAATTTATTTGGACCAACAAGGACTAACAATATTAACAATAATCAATAACAAGTGAAACACCTTATCCCTTCGTGATACAAGCAGACCTCGCTATATTTGCATTTTATTGTTTCTTGCATGAGCTTGCAGATCACATATCACAGCCAGTTTAATACTTTATTTGATATCCATACTTTCGTGCACAGCTTACATAAAATGCAAATAACTGCTTACACGAAGTATCCATTTTGGATGTGCTATTTACAAAAATCTTTTTAAATGATAACAGTGGTATGTGCGTGTACGATGCATGACTCTAAAATAAATTTAATTTAACAGCCCTCCTCGATTAACACTACACCATTAACACAGAACCAGCGAAATCTACTGAAACTGGTACGTTCGATGCATACGAGCAGTGCGTCAGCAGATGACTGCCAAACGAGCGTTATCATGAGACAGAAAGAGCCCAAAAACAAAGAACCATCTACACCTGACTTACTAAATGATTCAGCACAAGTAAAGACTATTGTTGAAAAAAATAGACCGAGATCTTGTGTTAATACTGTAATTGGTTATGACATCTGCCCAAATAATAGCAGAATTGAATTAGAAACTAACAGGAGGTGGTCGGGAGTACATCTCGGCTCCAAGCTCATGCAGGCTTTTGACAGACTCGTATTCGATGACAGTGACGATTATACTGACAGCCTAGAAAATAATAAACCCTCCGCTAAGACTACCAGCAACGACCAGAAGGTAACTTAGAGGGATGTTTTTGGGCACAATGTTTTTATGTTTTGTAGCTTGTCTGTTCTGTCTCCATGCGAATCACCAGCTTCATCGAATCGAATGCTTTTATGTTTTGCAGCATTGTGTTTGTGTTAACTAGCGGTCACCTGAAGGTTCTTTTGACGGGTGTTAAATCATAACTAATTGATTACATAAATTATTGATAATATATGTATATACTGCACTGATTCAAAAGGACCTTCAAAGAAAACATTATATTTTAATCCAATATAAAACAATATACGCATGCTAACAGGAACGTTTATAACCGTCGCACTGGTGGGTGTGCCCCGTTGTGGTTTTGTGTGTGTTGGCCTCACTCATAAATGTAATGATGAAAGGAAGTTTGCGTGTTGGTAAAAATGTGTGATGCTTCTACGTCTTACTATTTATTTTCAATGAAAAAATATAGTGCTACTTGCGTTTTTTGTGTACCTATTTGTAGAGTTCACAAAACATATTTATCGACGAGTAAAATGCAATTCATATGTATCCGCTATTTATGTTATGTTATCCGTACGCAGAGCAAATTCCTCGTAACTATATCACGTCATACGATGTTAAACATAAACTTAAAAGCAATTGGTTCTAGGTACTATTATTTTTATCATAAAATTCAGATAAAATATTTTTGGTTTCTAGTAATAAATGGTTTAAGGTTGTAATATTTTATATCGTACTAACAGTGCCCCCGACTTCGTTGCGTTTTTATTTAATTACTTTATTTTAAACGTTTCTAAAATTAAAAGTAGCCTAAGCCGTTCCTAATTCAGCTGTCTGCAGTGAAAATCCTATCATAATCAGTCCAACCGTTTCAGAGATTAGCGGAAAAAAACAGACAGACAAAATTTGTGAAAAAAATTATTTATTTTATACCTATCCTATATATATATATATATATATATATATATATTTTATTGACTTGTACAGAAAATAGTCATTATCCGTCTCATAGTCAAGTGTGAGTAGTTATCTGAACTGATATGCTACTCTTCCATTAATAAACCACAACGGCTCTCGTCCATGAATAAAATGTTTGGTACGGCTCTATTCCATGCATGAACTGGTTGGTATGGCTCTCGTCCATGAATGAACTGATTGGTAAGGCTCTCGTCCATAAATGAACTGGTTGGTACGGCTCTCGTCCATGAATGAACTGGTTGGTACGGCTCTCGTCTATGAATGAACTGGTACGGAACTCTTCTGTGAGTGTCACACCTTGATGATCATCAATATGTATAGTATCTTCTGCAGTTAGTTTTAAGATATTGTATAGTAAGATTTTACATTAGCTCACACCTACTTATTTATGATCTTGAATATTTATTAGAAAGTAGAAAGATAAAATATTTTATTAGGTATTTATTTATAAGTACATTATAAACAAAGTGACACTAATAATAAATAAATAAATAATAATAAATAAACAAATGAATTCCAGCTGGAATGTAGTGGTGAGGAGCAATGGCGCCCGAGCTCGGCCAACAGCAGCGCCAGCGGTAACACGGGCAGCAACAACTCCGGGGGCAAGTTTAGAAGGCTTCAGCTCAAGTGGGAGATGCTGAGTACCGCCGAGAGCCCCGGAACGCCATCAGGTAAGAACTCTAAAGGTACTAACTGACGATAGGGTCGTCGCATCCCTACCACACAATATAATGTAAAGTGAAACGTGAAATATTCTCATTTCAACAACGCACACTTGAATATTTACAACGGGCATTAAACACGATATTTACAAATAATTGGAAACAAGTTGCATCAACACAGCGCCACATTGGTTCAACACTTTGTTCCGATACGAATTATTTGTCGAATCCTAAATGACCTTAATACATTAGTACACAGTAAACCTATCGGCTTCCACCGGATGTTCCACCATCACCGAAATTGGTAACCGTGATAAAACTTGACTTCCTGTAAATGTTTAACCATTTTAAAAGTCTTGATTGCGTGAGGAGTTTATTGATGACTTGATAACAAACCTATGTATCTTTAGGTATTTTGCTCCGACAACATTATCCGTGTTTTAAACTCTCTTTCTGAAATCGTGACAAGAATTGTTTTTGCGTGCGCTATCTCGGGATGGTCGGCTCTGGGTACCCGTTAGTTTTATGTTTCAGTATTGGTTTGGAAATATTTTATCAATATGTATCGCTTCTGTTGTGCAGCGAAGTCGGTGTCTGACTGACGCGGGGTCCCGGGTTCGATTCCCTAAAGCAACTCGTTCTTACGAGTTTTCAGTTTATCAAAAAAAACAACATGTGACTTTTGTCTGATATGTCGATTTGCCACCTGTCATGAGAGTTGTTACCGTCATTTATTCGTGGATGTATTTATGTCTTCGAGAATGTGGCCCTGACTATATTTTTTTTATGTATATTAATATGAAATTTATTGCTTACATTAAGTGCAACTTATGTAAACTTTGAGATCCAAAGATGAACGAAATCGATTTTAAAATATTCTGCTCGTATAATAAGTACGTGGTGTGGCCGCAGTCTGCGGTGGCGCGGTTGTTGCGGGAGCAATACTTTAGTTATTTATATTCGTAAGGAAATTGGCGCAGATTAGTGGCTTGTTGTATCATACTCCTGTAGATCTATAATTATAACGCTGTAGAGTTCGCACGTTTGCATATTCTATTTATTTCGGTACAGAGAAATGTTGCTTTCCTAGAAAAGAAAAATGCTTCGTGGATTGTATCAGATGTTATTCTGCAATCGAAACAAATACACAGATTACGCTACATTAAACATGTGTGGTGATGTATAAGAACAATTCATTTAGTTCACCAGATTTCATATACTTAGAAACTATACGATTTCTGCTTCCTACAATAGGTAAATACCTATCCGTACTAATATTATAAATGCGAAAGTAACTGTCTGTCTGTCTGTCTGTTACGCTTTCACGCCTAAACCACTGAACCGATCTCGATGAAATTTAGTACAGAGATAGAGTTGACCTTGAGGAAGAACTTTTTAACCGACTACGTTAAAAGACGGTATTTTTTTTACGCAATAAGTATTATAAGTCGGAAAAAAGCTCTGAAAGTTGTCTGTGTTATTAAAATAATTCACGCGGGTGAAGCCGCGGGCGGAAAGCTAGTATATACTATACATAATATTGTATTATGATAAACAGTGACATACGATATGCGAGTCTCGTAGCGGTTACACATTGTGTCATTTAATATATCTTTGAAACTGGTCATATATAAAAAAATCTATGTACCGAGAACAATAAAAAAAGCTTAAAACTTGTTTAGCGGACACTTCAAATTTGTTTCAATTGAACACGAATTGCTAGCGTACCTCAACAATAGATAATGATTATTATTTTTTTATGATATTGGAAGGCAAACAATCAGACGGATTTCCTAATGGTAAGAAATACACGTCGCCTATAGACACCAAAGGTGGTAATGGCGCGTTGCCAACCTGAGGCTGGGGTGGCAAGACTCTTACGTGAGTAAGTTTACCGACTACCCTACTCTTCAAACCAGAACACGACAATGGCGAGCACTGACAATATTGTGGCAGGAATAGGTAAGGCGGTGGTACCAATCCGGGCGAGTCGCTGCAAAATTCTACCAACTAGTCAATGTCACGGTGTTGGTGACAATAGACCCTGTGCTCGCCTTCTACGAGCTGCCTGGGTAGAAGGCAGTTGGCTTATTCTACAACGGAACCCGAACCAACACGGGGAAAAAATATTTTCCTGATTGTTAGACACATGGTTACATAAAAGTACATCACAATTGTTTATTACATGACAGTAGCCTTGCGATTCCATTACGGCTTCTGACCAGAGATCTGCGATCGTGTATTTTATTATAAAGGTGTTGAGCTCGTACTAGTCGGATCGATACGCCGACGTCACGGCCGCACCGTACGCTTCAAGTATATTATATAAAACTAGCTTATAACCCGCGTTAACTATTTAATACCACAGTTAACATTCAAAGGGCAGAAATGTTTCCATCTTACTTATTTCGTAACAACATACTCTCTTTTATTTAGTCGGTTAAAAAGTATCCTATGTCCTTTCCCAAGTTTAGTTCTATCTTCATATCAAATTTCATCAAAATCGGTTCAGCGGTGTAGGCATGAAAGCGTAATAGACAGACAGAGTTACTTTCGCATTTATAATATTAGTAAGAATGTTTTTAGCACCGATCAGTTGTATTAATCGGTTATTACAGATTATACGTGCTTATGTCGTGTCGTAGTGAAGCGATCTAACCAGGCAAATACTTTATACGTTAGCCCCGCCATAACTGACCCCCATTTTAGAGATTATCTCACACAAATGGACCGGCGGAATGAATAAAATTAACAATAATTGTTGTCACTTGCACCATGATTTATGATAATTAATACATAGTATTAAACAAAGTCGCTTCTCGGCGTCCGTCCTTTTGTATGCTTAGATCTTTAATACTACCCAACGGATTTTGATGCGGTTTTTTAATAGACAGAGTGATTCAGGAAGGTTATAGGTATTTGGCTAAGGGGCGGGTCGCTACTTATAGATAAATTCTTACTGAGAATAATTTTGAAGACTCGTGTATTGACCATTCGGGTAAGGCCTTCTGGAGGTAAACATAAATCAGGTTTATATATTAGGTTAGCACTAACCGTGATCTAGTTAACTTAATGTTTGCAGCAGTCTCAACGACCAACTGACAGCGACTAACTGTATTTACAACTAGCAGTGTCCGTGACTTCGTCTGCGTTCTTATTTAATTATTTTAATTTTAATAATTAAATCAGCTGTCTGCAGCGAAAGTCCCTTCAAAATCATTCCAGCCGTTTCAGAGATTAGCGGAGAGAAATAGACAAGACAGATAAAAATTCTAAAACATATAATTTTGGTACATGTACCTTGTAAATTTATATATGCATTTAGTAAAAGGCAATCATTTTAATATTAAATACAGACACTCCAATTTAACTTATTTGTATAGTTGTATAAATGTGCATGTGGTATAATGTTCCACAGGAGAGACATCGCCGGCAGCGGCGCGTGGATCTAAAATTCCCCGGCCGGTGTCGTCGCCGGTCCGCCCTCAAGCGCCCGCTATTCAGTCTCCCGCTAAAAATGCGCACCGGTGAGTTATTAACCATATTCCAAGAGACCCTGTAGTGGGCTCCACCACGAAGAAGTCTCCAAGACGCCACACGTGGTATTCTGTTGGCGTTATTTATTTAGTGAATATTTCGATTGGTACTTATGTGTTCTTTCTTTCGGACTTCCATTGTGGCAGTCCAGGCTCGAGCCCAGCCATGCACCAATGAGTTTTTCTAAGTAAAGTACATTTTTTGAGTGCTCTTACGGTGAAGGGAAACATCGTGAGGAAAGCCGGGATTTATGCCCAACATGGCGACGGACTTGCCGCCTGTTAGGCTGTTACATCATGGGACCTGATATCGTCGGCTAATCTTGGGTGCATACGTACCTCTGCCAATCGTTTGGGGGATATGGGCGTGACGATATATCAAGTTTCATCGTAAAGTATTTTGTAAATGAATCATCTGCCGGCTTCGGCGAGCCAGTAGTATACAAAACAGTACATATGTCTTATTTTAACTACATTTATACTACTCATGTTAAAATGTTCCAACCTTGTTAGACGAGGCCTTAGCTTACTCTCCTACGGAAGTACACGCCTAACGCCACCGACCGGTACTTGAGTTCGATTCTCGACGGCAGCAGGAAACTACGTGATGTATATAAGTATCTGTATTTATTATAATTTAGGATATCTTTTGAGCGATCAATAAAATAAAACGTGCTGAGTTCGGCTGGTAGCTTAAAAGAAGTAATTTATTCCAGTTTCATAGA
>DVZL01001465.1:0-17653 GCA_018236625.1 Lasaia peninsularis
CCGATATGTGTCGCACGACTCGCACGGCGAAACCGCAGGGGAGGGGGGTGCACATCTATGAAGCAGGTTGCCGTTAATTGTCCACCCGTGCGAAGCCGGGGCGGGTCGCTAGTTACCTATAAAAAACGTTTTAATCAATCAATTTATAAAGCAACTGCATCTAGATATCTTGAGAATATATCGAACGATTACTTGTTACTAAATCATAGAATGGATTACTCTACTCGGGAAGGTAACTCAGGACCTCGTGATATAATCGGACATGGAAGACGCTCAATCATAGAGGCAATAAATAAATAATAATAATAATATTAAAAGTGGCCTAGTGATACGCGCTTCGGACTTTCATACCGTTAATTCAGATTTGAATTCTTCCATGTAGCAATGACTTTTTCTAACTTAAGTACATTTTCTGAGTGCTCTTATGGTGAAGGAAATGACTGAGATTGAATGTTCGATTAAAGATGGCAAAGCCATAGAAGTTTGAATCACCATTATCGAAGACGTTGTATACAAAAAAGTTAAATTAAAAAGTAGCATTTGTATATCTTTATTATATTATTAGAATAAAATTTAATAAAAATATATCAGTGAATTAATATTTTTTCTTCTGAAAAAATATAAAAAAGGATGTTTTTTTGTGACTAAAATTGTCGACTCTATGTCTTTCTGTGTCAATAATTACGACCTTTTCCTTAGGACAATGGAAGTGTCTACTGCTCGATATTTAGGGTTCCGTAACCAAAGGGTAAAAACAAAACCCTAATATTGAGAAAAAACTTTGTTATCAGTCTATTTGTCTGTCTGCCTGTTGCCGCTTAAACCAAAAATACTAAAAACAGATTAAAATAAATATATAAAATACACCCATATAACAAACACTATTGTTTTTTACATTTTTATTGGTAATAGATTGTACTCTTTGTGCACGAGTCCAACTCGTACTGGACGGATTTTTTCTATAATGAGCATATTTTGTGACTATGACTCCATGCCTTTCTATGTTCTTCTTTTCGACCTTTTCCTCAAGACAGTGAAGGTGTGGGCAACTTAGTTGCTTTATTTTTGTTGATATAATTCTATGTTAATGTAAATCTCTCTGAAATTCATTTATTATTTATGTTCCATTAAGGAAATATTCAATTCAAAAAGCGGCTGCATATTTTTTATTCATTTCCAAATCCAATTGCTTCATTCCGGTTCTCTTTCGATTTGTTTCGATGGAATTCAATTCTGTCTGTTAATATCCTTAGAGAAACCAACTAATAGGAAAAACTTTGTAGGTTTTAATGTCGTCTATCAGAGATGTTTATTTTTAACTTCTTATTAAAGCGTGGTGTTAATTGCACATAAAATTTAATACTAATAGTTCTTACTTTTTTACTGTATATATTATGTATTACAAGCACAAGTTGGTAAAACATCTTTATGTATGCAAATAAATGAAATAGGAGAGTCTGTGTGTAATATTAAAATAACCGCTTTTTATTCAACGCATATAATATGTTACAAGGTACCTTATACCTAATACCAAAATAATATCTTTTAGAACTTTTATCTGTCTGTCTTTCTGTCTGTCTGTCTATTTGTCTATTAATCTGTCTGTATATTGTTCCCGCTAATTTCTGAAACGGCAGAACCGATTTTGACGGGACTTTCACTGGCAGATATTGTAAGAAATAGCTTAGGCTACTTTAATTTAGTTAAATTAAAACGCGGACGAAATCGCAGGTACAGCTTGTGAATTAATGAAATTAGAGTATCAAATTTATAATTATATGAGTAACCACTTTTCACGCAGGTTACAAGCGAAATTTTTGTATACAAAATATCATTTTTTACAATTTTTCTCTGTTTGTTTATTCCACGTAATTTTTAAATCTGCTGAACCGATTTTGGATTTTTATTTGATAAATTATAAACTTATGTTTACTTTTTAAGTTTGTTTACTTTTATTTTAGAATGTTATACATGTGAAAAATTGTGGGTATGGATTTTTTTATAGTATAAGACAGCGAACAGACACATAGGTCTCCTAATGGTAAGAATTGTCTCTTACCATCAGGAGACCTATGTGCCTATTCCTATGTATCCGGTGGCCTATAGATATCATAGACGTTGTAGGTGCGCATCTGCCCTGTGGTTGGGCTATTAGATCTATTAGATAGACAGAGGGTATGTTTTTACGCAATAACTTGGAAAAAATCTCGCCCTTTGAAAATTCATGCGAGTGAATATAGTATTTATTTCTTATGAAAAAATATTTTTTGTTTTCAAATCTCATAAATAAGTTATTTAGTCCGTGTTTTTTCTAAACATAATAACAACATGGCTGCCGAATATTATTTCATTTAGTTTTTGAAAACGGTTCGATTGTTTAATGGAAGTTTAACCGAACAATGCACTAATTGCATCTGTACGGGTTTTATACCCACTTATATTGTTCCACACAATTTATTAGTGTACTAGCTTTTCACCCGCGGCTTTTCACGCATCCGTGAGACTTGTAGTCAGTTAAAAGTAGCTTATGTATTATTCTGATGTATACGCCATTATACAATCAAATTTTGAAAAAAGATGTTCAACAGTTTTTACGAAACAGAAAACACACACACACACAAAAGACTGGTGCCTAAGTGCACTTTAAGTTCTTCTTTTTTTCTATGAGAGACAGAGAACCGAGCGATTGAGAATACTATGATCAATTCTAAGTATCGTCGACTAACTTTACTTATTTTAAAGTAAGATCAATTTGTGTAATTGGTTCATTTATGTAGTTCTTCTTCAGTCTCCCTTTACATTTCTTTTTCTTAACTTCCTTCAATAATCTCATAGAAGTAAACTTAACGCGTACATAAAAGTATGTATACAAGGTATATATAGTGAATATATTATTTGGTAATTTTTTTGCAACGTTCCTATCATAAATTATTCGCATACTTTAACAAATGCTAAAAGGAATTGCAATATTGCTGCTGTATAAATATCACAATACGTAAAACATCGTTCCGCTGTTACCCAAGCAAAATAACAAAACAACAATACCACAATAGTATTGTCCATGACCACGTCTTACGTAGTGATGTGCTACAATATTAGTTGAGTTATCGATTTATTTGATTAATATTTTTTATTTATTGGTTTATAAATAAATAATTAATAATTTAAAATAAAATAATAATAAATTAAACATCAAACTGAAAATAGGCAAAGGAAATTAAAAATAAAGGTTAAAAAAGATTTATAAATACAATTTATTTTTATCAAACCACATACTTGTGGTATAAATGTATCGTTTCATAGAACTGAAATCTCGTCATCGAATTGGCAACTATACTTACGATTCATTACATTGATTCCATGCACTATATATTGTTATATATATTTATACATATATAGTATAACAATACACAGGCTGAAGTAACGAATAAAATATAATTTTGTTAAAAATTAAATTATTAAAATGTTTTGTAAAAGAGATGAATATAACTTTTTAATTTTCTCTGCCTTTTCAACACATTATTTTTCAAATTTCAAGTTTAATCTAATCTGTAAATTGTTTGTCGATATATTTGGAAATGTTCTTACATCACTGGTAAGCTTCAATTTCAAACGTCATTTCACTGTAAGTCGTGTAATACTTTCGCGCGAATCCAGCCTCGGCTATCAGTGTCTCTCAGACACATCCGTGAAGATTTGAAAGGATCGTGGAATCTGTCTGACAAGAAATGTTGTAAACATAGATTTAATAAGGTAGGATATGAAAGTATACATCTAAAAGTGATCGTATTATCGATAAATAATCTTATTTTTATCGATATTCAGACTGAAAACTCAATAACATGACATTTTTAAAAACTATAACTGTACACTTATTTAATGTAGATAAAACAATAACAAAATAACTACAGTCAATGGTCTCTTTTCAAGAATGAAAAACAAAAAAGAACCCTTTATATTGAGGTCGGGAAACGCTTCGGGTAAATAAGTGAAACGGGAACAGCTAGTATGGACACTAGTAAACATATAGATATACATACTACAGTATTGGGATTATTAAGAGTGCAGTTATAGCATGTTCTATAGAGAACCTAATATTCCGACGAACATCTCATTGGTTAGAATTAGAATTTAAAGGTTACCATTGGTGGTAATTCTGCAGGATGCTACTTGTACCCAAACATATTTATATCGCGGTATAATTAGACTGAATATCTTCTTTATATAAAGTGGGTCACCTGATGGTAAGTGATCACCGCCGCTCACGAACACTCGCAACACTACAGGTATCACAGGTGCGTTGCCGATCTTTAAGGAGTAAGTATGCTCTTTTCTTGAAGGTTCCTAAGTCGTATCCGTTTGGAAATGACGCCGCTGGTAATTCGTTGTAGTACAAGGCAAAAAATGCCTTAGGAATCGCACGGTTGAGGAGCGCCACGCATCAAGGTGGTAGGCGTGGAATTTTACCTTCTGTCGCGATGTCCTAATGTAAAATTCAGCCGCATGTAACAAGCCAAACAACTCTTCAGAACATTCCCTATGGTAAATGCGGTAGAAGATGTAATAGATAAAATAGATGAAATATGTTAAACAGAGCTTATGGTTATTACGTATTATATTATCACCTATAACCTGGTAAAAAAATATCATCACGCTCATATCCACGAAGGATTAGGGAGAGAAAATATGTACTTAAACACCCAAACAGGCGATATTATTAGATCCCATGATATGACAGGTCGGTCAGTAGCCATATTGGGTGTAAACAAAAAACAAAATAAAAAGTCTGATTTTATTATTATTAAAAGACCGCTGAGCAGCCAAGATCCATATTTAAGGTAAGGTTCTTCCATCTTTTAATTATTTTGTATTATTCTTTGAAATAGAAATCAATATTAATGATGGAAAATTCACGTAAAAATAAGATATAAGAATATTTGTAACTGAACATTTCTGTTTTACAAGCATCTATACAAATAAATGAAATGGGAGTGTCTGTATGTAATATTAAAATAACCGCTTTTTACTAAATATATATTAGATATTAAGTTTAGGAGGTACATATACCAAAATAGAATATGTGTTGTCTTTCTATCTGTCTATATATACCCGCTAATCTGAAATGACTGTATCGATTTTAAAAGGACTTTCATTGGCAGACAGCTGATCTACTAAGAAACGGCTTAGGCTACTTTTATTTTTAGAAATGTTTAAATTAAAATAATTAAACAAGAACGCGGACGAAGTTACGGGAACACCTAGTCTCTAATATAATTTGAGCCTTAGATATTAAAAATGTTTTTCATTTTTGCTTTACTTTAAAATTCAGAATAACAACTGAAAATCACAAAACTAGATAAAGCAAATTTCACATAGGGGGGAAATATTTTTATTAAACAAGATTACTAATATGCACCCACGATGCTCAAGTTGCCCTACCCGATAATTGAATCCATTGCCTATGTCAAAGTCAGACACAAATGACGACCACTTAGGCGACAATAATTATAATTCACTTAAAAACAAAATTCGAAATGCATTTTTGTTTTTTTCTTTTTATTTGAAGATATGATATTTAATAGGGAATAATAATAATAAAACTATTTATTGTAAAGAAAAGAATTTCAAACCATTTATAAAAATGACATTTTTATTGCTATTAATCGATTTTTTACAGTACACATAACAAAGAAAAGGTATATTATAATATGTCATAGAGTTGATTAATCTTACTAATACTATAAAGGTGAAAGTTTGTAAGTAAGGATAGATGTATGTATGGATATTTGTAATTCTTTTACGAAAAATCTACCAGTCAAATTTGGATGAAGCTTTACATTTATATAATTTATACATGAGATAACACTTTTTAACTGACTGGATTAAAAAGAGAGTTTTTTTTTTCGCAATCAGTATTACAAGTGGGAAGAAAATTCTGCTCGCTTGAAATGTGAAGAAGAATTTATTGCACACATAAACGAATGCTCGCACGCATGCATACACGTTCGTACACGCACATAACTCCGGTCAATATGAAACATCTCCGACGTAATCTCCGTCTGGCTCAATGAGATAAGAACTGTTTACAACGGGACACTAGTCGCTGGCTTATTTCCACAGTTTTGTAGTCTCAGCCCCTCATCCCGCTTGTTGACGTTACTTTTATCTGAAACCTTCAGAACGCCCGGATTTTTCAAGCTGAAGCTGCCTACTTAATTGTCAAAGGAATAAATAGAAAAATATATTTAGAGAGTTCTAATTCGTAAAGCATGAAACGATTAATACGTTACAGAATAATATTTGTGGTATATCCATATAATACTTTTAAAGGAGCAATTCTAGTATTTATTTATTTATACTAGTGATCTCGGAAACGTCACAAACGATTTTGTTGAAATTTGGTACCGTGTGGGGGTAGAAAATTATTGATCTCTATAGGTCTAGGTTTTATGAAATTGCAAATCACTACATCTATACACCAATACTATAGACAACGGACATTATTTATTTTGATCGCTTTAGAAGAAAGGTGTTTGACAAATAATTTAAGGGGAAATAGAGTAATTCTTAGGGTTCCTTAACCAAAGAGTAAAAATTGATCTCTATTACTAAGACTTCGTTGGCCGTCTGTCTGTGTTATACCAGGCTGTATCTCGAGAACCGTTTTAGCTAGGCAGTTTACATTTTTCCACCTGAAGTACTTAGCTATAACAAAAAATACTTAAACAGAAAGAAAGAATGAAAAGTGGCTTCCATTAAGTTCCATACAACAAACGACTTGACCCAACCAATAGATGTCGCTATCTATATTTGAATCGCGGCGAAGATGAGGAGAAGTTACTCGATATGTTCTCGGAATATTAACTAGTGACATATTTACTTCAGAATAAATAATGAAATTTAATTTGGAAAACGTGTTTTTTGTCGTTTTTACGGTACAAAATAATTACGCGCGAGTCGAGCTTGCACTTGACCAATTTTTTATATCTTTTCTACGTATTAAAAATGTAGTTAATTATAGAAACTTATATTTATCTTACTAAAGTAAATTATTTTTATGTGTAGAAGGGTCTAGTTTAAATAAAATACATCAAAACATTGTTTTCTATATAAACATGGAAATCTGAGGAGCGAATATTGAAATTGATTTTTATAAGCGTTTTAATATAAAACGTGGGCTGAAAACCTAATTTTAATAATGTATGAGAATTACAATATATGTTGCTACGGAGTGTAAATGTCACTCCGAAAATAAATTTAGAAAGATCGGTGAATTTTCACTCACTAATTTATATCAAATCGCATAGTTCTAAAGTTCAATTAACAGGGCTAGAATGCGCAATATTGGTTCAACAAATGGTGATTTTCAATATTGTCTGGCGTAACAACCAAGCTCTAGGTTCTAACACCCCGGCCATAGAACAACTCTGCACTTACAGCTAATGTCGTATGTAATTCTTCTTTGGATGAGTTCCGCTGTAATAAATACAATATATCTTCTGAAAAGGATTAATAGAACAAGCTATAACTTAGACTTTTTAGAATGCTTTTCTGATTATTCGGAGTAATCATTACATTACCCGGGATTGGAATATGACCGAAATGGCGATAGGCCTACCACCTATCACATCATGGGCCCTAGTACCTTGACTACTCGTGGGTGTTCTAGTATATTTACTGGACTTAGGAGTCGTGGACATACTAGCGTCTAGCATACATCTGCCTAGCCATCGGGGATAAAAGGCGTGAAGGTACTTTTTTACAACTAGACCTACGAGTCCCCCTCTGGTAAAAATTCAAAGAAATTAAAGTTCTTATAGTAACATCACAATATATTTTTGAAAATTTAATATAAGTATGTATATAAAGATATTGACTCCAAAGAGAATATGAAATACACAAATCTCTGCTAGACAATCCTGTCATCAAAAAGATTATAGATTAAGCGTAGTTTTTAAATTCATTTTTTCTCTATACCGAATTCAGTATTTCTTTTATTTCTAATAACCCCTTCATGCTGAATCGCTTGTTTTTTGTGTTTGAGACTTTCAATTCCATGAAGAAATGGCGTGGGTGATCAGAAACAATGATTCCGATAAATATCGTCTTCTATTTAGAAGGAAAAAAGGAATTAAGTCGAACTGCCAAATTCTCATTAAAATTCCATTACGCTGCCATAGTCTAATATGGTTCGGCGGAATAAATTGTTTTTGTCATGAATATTTATTGAGTCTCGGTAAATATTTGTCGATTTGACTCGAAACTTTGATGTTTAGAATAGTGGATGCTTAATGTGATATTTGTAATAGAAACAATTTACTTTAGATCTTTGCTAAAACATTGACTCATGTTTATAAAGGTGAATGGAACTTCAAATAGTCCCGAAATGATAAAGATAAATTTTAAATATAAACTGCTGTACTGCCGATTTACCAATTTTAGGGCTACGTACTCAAAGATTAAGACGTTAATATTCCGCTGTCCATTCGTATGTCTGTTTGTCTGTCACCAGGCTAAATTCATCCAAGTGTAAGTCCGACTTGCACTAAGCTCTTCAATTAATCACTGTAATCAAAATTCTTACACGAGACTCATGATGGTAAGATACAATCGCTGCTTATCGCTTATATTTTTTTTGCATTCGTCTACTACTTTTTAGGGTTCCATCTCCAAAGAGTAAAAATGAAAACCTGTTACTAAGATTTCACAGTCCGTCTGTCTATCTATCACAGGGCTGTATCTCGTGAACCGTGATAGCTAGACAGTAAAAATTTTCAAATACTAAAAGAGTAAAATAAATATATAAAGGGTTGCTCCATACAGCAAACGTGATTTTTTTCTATTTATATAGATGATACGGAACCCTTCATGCATAAATCCGACTGGCACTGGGTCGGTTTTATTCTTAAAATTCAGCGAGTCTACGATATAGAGTTATTAATAGAATGTATACGATTATAAATAGAGCAGAGAAGTGCTTCCAGTTGTAAACATTCGTATTATGATGCCAGGAGATAAGACGGTAAGACTGGTTCTGGCGACTTGTCATAAAAATAAAAAGTACCTTCAAGCCTATTATCCCCAAAGAGGTAGCTTTGGGGATAATAGACTTGAAGGTACTTTTTATTGTGCATATTGTAGCAGAGGTTTGCTAGTATATCCACGACTCATAAGTCCAGTAGACTTATGAGTGAGTAGTACCTACCTTAGAACACCCACAATGAAACAAGTAATTAGAGCCCTGATGTGATAGGTGGCAAACACATCGCCACTTCAGGCACATTTCAATCCCAGGCAACGTAATGCTTACTCAGAATAATCTGAAAAACATTTGAGAAAAGTTGCTCGACTTGGGAAAAATAAATTAATATATATCGTCACGCTCGTATCTTTAAAAAAGTAGGCAGAGTTACTTATTGTGTATCAATCATTAGCCGACGATGTTAAGTCCTATGATGTTACAGGTGGCAAGTCCGTCGCCATATAGAACATAAATCCCGCTTTTCCTCACGATGTTTACCTTCACCGTGAGAGTATTTAAGTTAGAAAAACGCTGAATACTTAATTAGAAAAACTATTTTTTTATGTTATTGGAAGGCAAACAAGCGGACGGATTTACAGATGGTAAAAAATAATCGTCGCTTATAGACACTAAAGGTGGAAATGTTGCGTTGTCAACCTGATGCTGGGATGGTAAGCCTCTTGCGTGATAAAGTTTGCCAGCTACCGTACCCTCCAACCTAGAACATGACAATGGCAAGCACTGACGCTTTGTGGCAGAAATAGGTAAGGCGATGGTACCAATCCGAGGAAGTCGTTGCAAGACTCTACCACCTAGCGAATGTCACGGTGTCGGTGACAATAGACCCTGTGCTCGTTTCTTACGAACTGCCTAGGTGGAAGGCGGTTGGCCTATTCTACAACGGAACCCGGATCAACACGGGGGTATAATATGGCGAAGCTCCAGTTTGAAATATTAAATTATAATATATCACTTAAAGTTGGAATATATAGAATTATAATAGAGTCTGCGTCACCGAAACCTTAATTTTGCTGCTACCAAAATATTAACACTTGGTCAAGGCATTCAACCATGAATCATTTAAATAGACAAACCGCATCTCAAATTTTTAATGTTAATGTAGATTGTGGGTGAAATGCGCCGGTTTTAATTATTCAATCAGGGTGTCCACGCTTTAGGTTCTCTACTTCAAATTTGCATAACGGTCAATCAAAGAGGTCGAAACAATGATTACTGGGGATCAGCTTGAAGCCCTGGCCTTTGTAGGTTCATTTGATGGCTGATTTCAGTCTGATTACCCGGATATTGGCAGGCTATTAAGAATACCTAACTTTGAAATAAAATTTTGGTATAATCTACACTAATAATATGTACCTAAAGCTGATGAGTTTGTTTGTTTGATTGAACGCGCTTATATCTGGAACTATGGGTTCAAATTGCCGCGACATGAGAATTTTATAGTCGAATATAACAAGCTATATCCGCGACTTTGTCCGCGTTTTCATTTTATTGTTTTATTATACACATTTATAAAACAAAAATCCAAAATGAATGTAGCCTGAGCCTTTCCTTATTTATGTAGCAAACACGAAAGAAGTCGCGCTCACATCCAGTTTATAAATGTAGGAAAGAAGGGACGAAGCATCAATGACTGATAAAAATAAAAATCAATTAGAGTTATTGAAAATATATTGATATTTAATAATAAAATTCACAAATTCAAACTAGACTCTCATATCAAGAACCTTCGTTTTTGTAAAACCGTTCTTCAGTAACTAGAATACTATTTATTAAACTTGAAATATGAATACATATTTATGATACGACGGACTCTTGATAACTTTGTATAAATTCATTTGAATTTGCCCCGTATGCAAATAATTTAAGGTATAAATTTGAATAAAAGTTTTAAAATATCGACTGCAGATGTGAATAAAGCGTACACAGGTAGAAATTTATTTGTTTTCATCGCATAGTTTGTTTATTTACTGTTGATTCAACTTCGTTTCTGTGACATTGATGTATTACTGAGCTTTCGTGAACATTTAAGTTTGTTTCGAGTTTATTAACACTAATTCCCTTTTTACGGACGTTAGAAAAATGATTTTTTAATCAAATTGGAATTACCTGGTGACATAATCTAATACCTAATTCAGATTGTTAGATTATTCTAGTAATACAAGTTAGTCGAGCCATAGTACGTACGCGTTAAGAAGCCTATTAACCTATTAAATCACTTAATTTTAAAAGATAAGTTCATAGTGACCAGTTGATGTAGTTCTTTTATACAAAATGGTTGTGTCATAAAATTAATAGTCCTAATCATATATTTTTACCATTATATTTTGCAATTTTACTGTGAAAGTAGTACAGGTTAATTAAATAAAAAAGTTCAAATAGATATAATAATATAAGTATTTATATATTAGCTATAGAAGGGTTTACTAGTTAGTTGTTGTACTACCCACATATTCTTAGCTCATTATAAAAGTGTTGTATGTTAAAACTTTTAAATTGTAATTTGCCTCGCGAGTCGAGGGGTTAGCTTTCTAAGTCTAACGCTACCAACAATTCATGATGTTTAGGATCGATTACCAAACAGGGCCAGGTGTTTGTGTAATGATTAAAAATATCTGTATGTGTTTAAGAAAAGCTTCAGTAATTAAAAAACCGTGTAGGTATATTAGCTATCATATCTAAAAATCTCAGTCAATAACATGAAGTTAAATGAACCATTTAGTGATTATATACCTAACAACTAAGCAAGAGTTAGCAATACTACGTATTTGGAATTAGTTAACCTCTGTTTCTGTCCATCTTTTAAGGCTGACAAAGGTCTTGTAAGAATTAGATAGCCGGTCCTATTGTATGTAGAGAAATATTCTCTGGAATATTATCTCCAGACAGTGTCTTTAGCTTTATGATTTATAACTTTATAAGCTATGTTACATGAAAAAGACACAAGCGTTACAGTCGTATGAAAAGTCTTACTCTTTATGATAACTCAAAATCACGCAAACAGATTCGAAATTCAAAATTCAGACGTTAAATTATGCGCTTTTGCAAACGTTGAGAAATTAATAGTCTGTAATGGATTGCCATACATTTCTCGGTTTGATTTAAGTATAATAGCAGCGGGCCGGAACCAGGTTTCGTAATAAATAATTTGAGGAATCACAGCATGATTTATTCCGGCCATAAAGCGTGTGGGCCCGCTGTTGTATTTATAGCATCATATTTTCATTTAACACTGTTGACTCTAATAGAAAGTGATGCGTAGAAACGTAAAGCTGAATTAGCTTTGCATTTAGATATCTCACCACTGGAATAATTTTGTTTATCACTCTTATGCACGCAATTTTTCAATCACGACGTGAATTAATCTTTCTTATATTAAAACATATATCTGCCACCTTTAAACCTTGTAGCAAATGAGCTTATCCCACCTCCACCCAAGCTCTTTCCTACATCTCGTTGTACAGAGCGAAACATTGGGAGAGGCGCACAATGCTTATAGCAGTTGCTCCTTAAACATGCGCGTTTTCTTGACTCCTTACAAATTTTATATACCTATTCCATATTTGCGCTTTCTCTTACTGGGAATGGACTTTACAAAACAGTACTGCGCGTCGAGCTCCAATCATCCGAGGTTCTTCTTCAGTCTTCAGTCAAACTGGAGACGGAAGGTATGCCATGAGTGTAACGCAATATGTTGCAGCCTTGCGAGAGTTCGCAAGGCCGCAAAGTTACTCGGGCTACTGACAAGATCTTCATGAATAATGGGTCTAATTTCTGACCTAACTAGTAGCTAATGAACTGGTGACCTTTAACGCTTGGGAGCAGATTTCTGTAAATTGTAGCTAAAAACCATTTCGATCACGTTACCTTACAAATAAAAAGCCGCCATTATTTTAGGAGTTGCGATGCCATAGAAAAACACACACACACACATACACGTTATAATTTTAACCCTCATCTTCCGTAGGGAGTTAAAAATTAATAGATTCCGCCATACAAAAAGCTATTAAATTTTGTCAAATGTCACGCCTATTTCATTAAACAGTAGGGTGAAGTTCAATTAAACTAGCCAAAGTACGAGTTTTATAATCTAGTTGCATATAGATGCGACAACCCCATCGCCTGCTGCTAATCCAATTATTTTAAATGTTAAATCTATAGAAATTAGTTTTAAAAATTCAGTGTTGCTTAAGGGTAAAGCTGTTGTCCTAATAGATAACTATTATTAGGACACAAAGGCGTTTTATTCGGAAGAATGACTTCAACTGACCAATGTGAACTTAATTTTCTAATCATCAGTGATTTGATTATAGTGATTAGATAATAGGCTAGCGGGTAACGATTAAACATTGCATTCTTAACATGAACGAAGTAGTGGTAATAGAAGCAGGTTTGGTCATAGTAACCGTGTTGCTCGTCTTTGTAGTGTTCCAACGTGAAGCCGTGTTAGCAGATTTCATTGCGTAAACTGCTTGATTATAATATGTAGTATTCTATTTGCATTTCAATATAATTTGTTAATAGTTTTTTTATAGTATAAGACAGCGAACAGGCACACGGATCTCCTGATGGTAAGAAACAACCGTGGCCTATTGACACCATAGATGTTATAGGTGGCGGTACAAATACGATACAAAAGGATACTTTTTTTATAAGTGAAAAAACTGTACGTAACCCAATTTGTGTGAGTCCCGTTTTTTTAGAAATGAAATACCGTTAATAAAATTATATAAGGTAAAATCGGTACCGGTTTAACCGGTATTTCATGTCTGAAAAACCAGGATTCACACAGGTTGGGTTCCGTGCCATTATTCATCTCTAAATATTATTAAAAGTGAGTGTCTTCTTATTTTTTGTAGAATTTGTTTGTAGTATTAAAATAACCGCTTTTTAATAAATGCAAATGTGAAATTGATATGTAAAAAGTATATGAAAATTGCTTACACGATTCACTTTATGCAAGACCATCTGTTTAAGAATATAACTTAATTAATGATATTTAACTAAAATTCATGACGTGCGATCTATATATGTATTGCGACATCTATTAGTCGGAAAGCATGTTATTGAAGAAACCCCTTAATTTACTTTATTCTTTTTATGTATTTATACATCGTTTGTCAACTTTTTAGCTGTCACGGTTCATACATAGAGTCTCAGTAGTAGAGTCCTGTTTTTAAACTTTGGTTACGGAACCTTAAACAGTGGATCCTTAAGGTTTCACAGCACAAGTGAGAATGTATGGAATCAGAATTCTAAAGATTCACCACGACTTAACTAACGTAAATTACAAAATTAATCCACCAATCTCATAACGTGTTCTTTAGTATAAGAACCTTTTGCACAATACATATTTAAGCGAAGTAAACGTCACCTGCGTTTTTTAATTAGAATCGTCAAAGACCAACGTTGTTCATAAATCTGTCTACCTAACTACCTACGGTAAGGTGTAAAAGCGAATCAAAACGTTTGAAGTAAAGGAAAGGGCGAGTTTTCATTCCAGACGTACTTCTGAAGTGCCACTCGCAAACATCAAAGTGGAGATTTTTACAAGCGACGTTGGTACAATGACTTTGACCGACTGAAGCCAATCTTGTAATGGATCTTAGCGTTTACCGTAAAATAAATAGTGCTTATTTTTGCATACACTTATTTTTTTATTTGTGAGATAAATTATCAAATATGTATTATTTTATATCTTGTATACAAGAGTATTAAGATATTATCACTATTTTTTCAATGTTCCTTTTTGAGTTTGACGGACTGAAGCCTATATTGTAATGGATTTTAGCATTTACCCTGAACTATATAGTACTTATTTTTGCTTACACTTAGTTTCTTTATATGTGAGATACTTTATATTTGTAGAGAATAAAAGTATGAATTACAATATAAATACTTTTTCAACGTTCTTTTTTTTGGTAACACAATATTTTAGATGTCACATTATATGAGTACTTTTTACAATATATAATATATATCGCGTGAAAACGTACCATCTTCTAAATGTAATCGGATAAAAGTAATATCTTCATGTATAAGCAAAATTACTGTAAAGTTTCATGCAAATCCGTTTAGTATTTTTTTCGTCATAGAGTAATAAACATTTATACTGTTCATCTATTCTTACAAACTTTTGTGTTTATAATATTAGTAGGATATACAGAATTTTATGATGCTTGCATCCGTGGGTGGGAATAATACTCGAGCTGAAGTAACAAAGTATGCATGCATTATATTGAAACATATTTTCCAACGTTACTTTACTGTTTACTGTTTTTTTCATCTTTTTTTTCAGATTACGAAAGAAATAAAATTTTAAGCTCGCGAAAAAAAATTGACACTCAAAGGAAAAAGTTCATATCACATCAAAAACTTCCATTCTGAAGCGTCGCCATTGAAGGAGCTACTTTACATCAAAGACCGCCCCCACTTCAGAGGTGCGATGCATATCTATGATACAGAATTCAAGTCGACTCACAAAGTGTCTCTTAAGTGCCTGCGTGTCACAGTTTGTCTCAATTGAACGTATCTCTTTCAGAAGTAATGTCACATTACAATGGTTATGCACATTTTTTCTCTATTTCCTATAATATTTATGTATATACTCTTCATATATATTTCATAACTTAATCGTAAAAAAACTACAAAAAAGATTTTTTTATAGTATAAGACAGCGAACAGGCACACGGGTCTCCTGATGGTAAGAGACAACAGTGGCCTACAGACACCATAAATGTTGTAAGTGCGCCGCTGCCCTGTGGTCGGACTGTTAGACCTTATGTGCAAGTCTACCGGCTACCTTACCCTCTGTACCGGAACACGACAATGTCATTATGGCGGCAGGAATAGGTATGGCGGTGGATACCAACCCGGGCGAGTTGCAGCACAGAACTCTACCACCTAGTTAATCTCACGGTGTTGGTGACAATAGACCCTGTGCTCGCCTCTTATGAGCTGCCTGAGTGGAATGCAGTGGGCCTATTCTACAACGGAACCCGGACCAACACGTGGAAGTTACTTTAAGTTCTTTATAAATTCATTGAAAAAGAATAACTAATCTAGTACTAGGCTGTACATATTGTGATGATTTCTGTTGTCACTATAACAACAAATACTAAAGACGGAATAAAATAAACAGATAAAGGGTGCTGGCATAACAACAACAAGGTTTTTGGGGGTTTTATACATAACTAGCTAGGTTCTACTTTCACTACAGACAGACAGACAAAAAATCTTAAAAAATAAAATTAAAATGTCTTCTACTGCCGACTGTACAGAATGTACTGTTCTACATTTTAATTATATGTATAGATAGAATAATAGAACCGCTTACATATTTCGCATTTAAAACCAGCGGTCCATTGATTAATATACAATTACAGAACGGCTGAATCAAAGAGCCCTTGACATTTTTATCAAATTGGCAGGAGCTATGAAAGCGGGACTCTATCCCAAGACCAATATGAAAGTTAATTGGAATGGATGGGTCTTGAATTCGTAATTGAAAGATTATGCGACTGCCTCTAGTGTCGCCGCGGTATTGATCGGATCCTCGAGATTTTCTTTTAATGGGATGCGATCATGCGTATATGATTTAAAATCTGAAATCAGGAATCTTAATTTATTTTCGTAGCGACGATGCCTTGCGGATGAAACGTGACAAAGCTTGTTATAAAGTCACAGATAAATTTTTTCGTGACTTGAATGATACTTAAATCAGAGGTTCCGTGGATGTGATCAAGGCGAAATAATTATTTATTTTTAATTAAATATCTTCACGCCCATATCCCCGGAATGGCAACCAGAGATACATATTATGCAGCCACGATGAGCCGACGATACCTAGGTCCCATGATGTGACAGGTAGGAAGTCCGTTGCCATATCGGGCACAAATTCCAGGTTTCCTTACAATATCTTCCTTTACCGTAAGAGCACTCAGTAAGTGTATTTAGATAGAAAAAATCATTGATACATGGCGGGATTCAAAACTGGTTTACCAAAAAGGAAGTTAAGGGGCTTACCAGTGGGACATCGAGTTTTATTTTTGTAACTCATTAATTAATAATACCTATGGAGTTAATTACGGCGAAAATGAAAAATAATTATTGTTCCTGCCACCATAACGACATTGTCGTGTCCCGGGCCGGAGGGTAGGGTAGCCGGTATACTTTTTTTTCTTTTTATGACATTGGAAGGCAAAGAAAAAGACGGATTTCTTGATGGTAAGAAATACACGTCGCCTATAGACACCAAAGGTGGAAACGATGCGTTGCCAACCTGAGGCTAGGGGTGGTAAGACTCTTGCGTGAGTAAGTTTACCGGCTACTCTGCCCAAACCAGAACACTACAATGGCAAGCACTGATGCTATTGTGGCAGGAATAGATAAGACGGTGGTACCAATCTGGGCAAGTCGTTGCAAGACTCTACCACCAATCAATGTCAATGTCACGGTGTTGGTGGCAATAGACGCTGTGCTTGCCTGTTACGAGCTGCCTGGGTGAAAGGCAGTTGCACATAAGGTCTAACAGACCAACCACAGGGCAGCGGCGCACTTACAACATTTATGGTGTCAATAGGCCACGGTTGCCTCTTTCCATAAAGAGACCCG
>DVZL01001466.1:0-17652 GCA_018236625.1 Lasaia peninsularis
AGTATATATTATTCATCATAATAAAATATTTCTTATATATATCTAAATAAATCTTTATTTTGTATCATTGTATTCTATTCATCAAAGCCTAAATTAAGTTCAGCTAAAACACGACATTAATTGAGTGTTAGACGATATAACGTTTGCCGGGATGGCTAGTTCTAGATAAATTGAAGTGACACTGACGTAAATCTCTCTTAAGGACAGCGACACACCTACAACATCTGCGGTGTCTATAGGCCACTGTTGTCTCTTGCAATCAGTAAAACCGTGAGCTTGTATTTCCTTACCCCATAAAAAATTTCCAGCAAGGAAAAGTGTTAAAACTAAAATATATCCAATTCAAGCCTCTTAAAATCAATAGCTAACTGGAACAATGACAATAATATTTAATTAAAGCGATAAAACCTATTTAGAAAATGCATTTAAAAAGGAACAAACAAGTGAATTTAAAACAACACTAGTTTCAAATGGCTTCACAATCGTTCTGCGCGTTTTACAATCGTTGTAAAAACCATTGTTAAACAACTAAAGTAACAAAACAAAGTGCAATGTGTAATAAACGGAATATAAAGTTGGATTCTTACCGTGCTGCCTTCGATCACAAATTGCACCTAGATTACCGCGTTTTCGCATCGATAGAAAACGCTCTGACTTTAAAGATGGCGATCATTTTGCTGAAACGTATGTTTGTAACAAGAAAATTTTAGTGGATTATCTAATCATAAGTTAAGTAAAATTTAATTACGAGTAAAAGGAAAAACACGTGATTTTTATAATGACCCATAAACACAGTATTATGGGGTAGAAATAAATGAAAGTTTGTGGGTTATTATCAATAGTAAAAGGGGTATATTTTTTAATAATAAAACTAGAATAAGCTTTTGTATAGATATAGAATGCTTATATGGAAATCAAGAAACAATTATATATTACCCCGTTGATCCAGAAATTAGCGTATACGTCTTAACCCCACAAACTAATTGACGCCTGGGTTAGATGCCCAACAGAGCAGGCATTTGTGTGACTATTATTTTTCTGGGTCGGAGCGTTTAAATTTATTCTAGTTTAATGGGTATTCCAATATTTAAATTCATTAGAGACGTTTACTAACTCCCGTTATTCATGCATTCATTTAATTTTCGTTTTTTTTTTTTTATGGTACTGGAAGGCAAACAAGCAGACGGATTTCCTGATGGTAAAGAAATACACGTCGCCTATAGACACCAAAGGTGGAAATGGTACGTTGCCAACCTGAGGCTGGGATGGTAGGCCTCTTGCGTGAGCTTGACATTTCACGACCAAATAGCTCGTGTATTATCCGAGGGTGATGTCAAGAGAGTGATGAATGTAGAGGAAGCTAGACTGGTATGTAGAGATCGTGACACTTGGCACTCGATAATCTCTATCTACCCTGGCAAATAACCTGCCGTAAAGACAATGTTCATGTTTTCCTATTGTCTGGATGAACATTCTAAATCCTACTAATATTATAAACGTGAAAGTTTGTAAGTATGGGTGGATGTATGTATGGATGGACGTTTGTTACTATTTCACAAAAAAACTACTGAATAGATTTGGATGAAACTTAACAGTTAGACAGCATATACATGTACACAATAACACATAGGCTACTTTTTAACGGACTCTAATAAAAAAAGGGTATGTTTTTATGCAATACGTATTCTAAGCCTGAAAAAAATCTGTTCTTTGAAAGTTATTTATGTTATTACACTTTTACAATCTAGTAAACCCTAATTTCGTAATGTTAGTAGGGGCTTTTTTTATAGGCAGGCAGGAATAGGTAAGGCGGTGGATCCCTACCCGGGCGAGTTGCTGCACAGCACTCTAACACCAGTGGTCACGTTGGTAGTGACCCAGTTAACCTGTGCTCGCCTCTTACGAGTACGGTAGGAAAACAGTTGGTCAATTCTACAAAGAGGACCCAGATCAACACGGGGAACATTATTATTATCACTTAGTTCGTTAATCTTCTTAAAGCAATATTTTTTTTAATTGCTTTATCCTTTTACAATTGCCTGACGTTACTAGGGTCAGTATTTACACCCTAAGAAATTTAGATACCTGTGAACTCTCACATTGTCATGAAACGCGTTACTGTACTCTATGGATTTTGTTTGTCTGTGCATCATCCTTCATTCTTCATTTATAAACATCGGTGAAACCGTATTTGGCGTACTGAAATGCATTTGTTAAAAAGCTATCAATCAAAAACAGAAAACAAACTGAAGATGGAACACTGTTTTTCACCTAGAAATATTGATTTTCTGCAGCAACCTTTGTATGAGTGGGACTCTAAATAAAAATTATCACTGCAACCCTTGTATGAGTGAATCTCTAAATAAAAATTAATATTATTATGATATTATTTCAGGAGCTTTTAAGCAATCAATATAAAAATAAACATACTTTTTAAAAGCTTTTATTTAATTTGGAATGTATGTATGTAAGTATGTATGTTCGGGCGGAATCTTAGAATTCAATTTTGAAGTAGATATCTTCAACTGATTGAGCTGTAATTTTGTATACGTATTTAGTTTGGATGACAATGCACGATAAGGTACGTGAGGTCATTCTAAATCCAATATGTCGGACCAACCAAGATGGCGGAATCGTTATTTTTAAAGCACTCCTACAATATGGGTATCAAATGAGAGGGCTCGTTAAGAACAACTCGAAAAATAAAAGCTTCTTCTAAAAAGATTTTTTTACTTTTAATTTATTATAAAAAAAGATAAACAGTTAATAGAAATAAGGGCTCCTTGCCACAGATTATACTAAACCCAAAGTTATAATTTTTTAATATTATTAGTTTCTGAGACTCTTGACATTAACATTAATTTAATATGAGTTAAATTTGGTACCTACATAAATATTTATAAAAGAAAGTTCAAAATATAAATAAGGTTTAATTAAATGTCATTTCAAAACAGGGTGAATCAAAAAAGTGTTAATACTTGCAATATTTCAATAGTACAAACTATTTTCCAAAATAATAATATCTGACAAAAAAAGAATACATTTGTATGTCAAATCGATATCTATCGATATTTTTTGATATCATTTTAAATGAAACAATAAAATATGAATAGTGGCCCACTTAATTAAGCAATTAAATTCTTCACTGTGTGGATAGTGAGAAATTAAATTGCTTAGTTAATTGGTCTATATATGCTTTTATTATATTGGTAAAATGTATCATTCTTTTTTAAACATCCTATACATGTATGTTGTAAAAGTGTAATAGACGCAGGTGAAATTGCTATAAAAACATGTTTAGTGTAATTATTTGTTTCAATTTGTGTAAAATTTTAAAATGTAAACTTAATAATTGTTTAATTGGATTTGTTGTAACAGTAGACCAACGGAAAGTAACATAAATAATACATGAATTACAGCGTGCTTTTCTGCATTTAACATAATGTATGAACCGAGACCACTAAAGCTTTCTTTACACGGTTTAATTAAAAAAATATGTCATCCAACACATATTATTCCCAAAATGTAGCCAGAGGTAAGTACATAAGTACCCTCGATTAGCCGACAACGCGACATTAGGTCTCATAATATGAAAGGTGGCAAGCCCATTACTATATGGGACACAAAAGCAATTTCAGGCAACCTTATCTTTTCTCAAGGAACAGAAACCGACTTCTATCGACCAAAGACGCGTCAATTAATCCGTGATATGAAATGGATTTAAAAACATTTCGACGTAAACAACCACAATATATTGTGCAAATCATTGATTTTGACTATTTTAAAATAACATTTGATAGCAGTTTTAATTATGCAGTTATGGCTTTCTTTTCTGAATGTCAACCAATTTAAGTGTAGTGGACACTTTTGTTTATAATTAAGACCAATCTGATAAGAGCAATTGTGTTGTATTTTTTAATCTAAGTAATGAAGTTTATGAGCTACCCATAAAGATTAGTTGATATTATCATCTTACTAATCGTAATTCGAAAGATATGCATTTGCATTCTAAAGATATTAAAATTCATAATAAGGATCAAGAATATAACGAAAATTCTATTTGGTATTCAAGTGTCAATATTACAAAGAAATACTAAAATACATCGTAACAAAGATGCCGCCTCAAATGTTGTCGAATATTTTTCATCAGTTCCTTAAAAATTTTCAAATTTCAAATTTATATAACATAATTTCTGTTATTACATAAAACACAGCACATTTGCCGATTTTTATTTAAGATTAAAATATTATTTATGTGACATGCAATACCATATCTATACTATGATGAAAATTCCCACTCCGAGACAAAAAGTTTTGTGAAAAAACTATATCAGAAAAAATGTGTCTCTAAAACTACAAATTGTGAGACGACTAGTCTCATGAAATAGTTTCACACTTTAAACTCAGCTTAAGAGAGATAGCAATTTTGTTAAGTATTGTAGCACAAAGTCGTAAACGTTGATATTTAAATAACTATTTAAGTATATTACAGTGCATTTTCTCTGTATATGAACGGTATAAAAATGTAGAATACAAAGTTTTAAAACACTTAATGATGAATTTTCGGAGCGATAAAAAAGCAAAAAAGAGGAAGGTTTAGAATTATCAAATAATTCTCTAAAAACTACTGAAGAAGGGGGCATTCGGTCGCGAAGGTAGGAGTTAAGAAGTTGTTACGAAAGCGACAAAGACGAGCAAAAAAGAGGGAGGTCTAGAATTAAATAATATAAGCAACTTTTGAAGAGTTCAATATCAAAGTTAAGGAGATTGAGAAGTAAAGGGTGGAATAGCTATGAGAATAAAAAAGACTAAAATATTCGATTCACAAATATATGTTCTTAATTTATTGTATTTCTGTATTAATTGTTGACTGGAAAAATGCTTGAAATCAAAATGTGACTAACGTATAAGGTAAGTAAGTAATTAAGCCTACCATTTTGCAATACTAGATTATGAAAATCAGTAATAATTACCAATTAACCGCGTTATGACATTCTATGTTAAGATTAAACTATAAAAGAAACGAGGAATATGTTGAACAATTCGTGAACTAAAACCACAGGAGTGGAAAGGCTTCAATACTCACGAACAAGTCGTTTACGTCCTCGAGTTGTTTGTATTTTTAACTGACTACAAAAAGAAGGAGGTTCTCAATTCATCCATATCTTTATTTTGTTTTGTATATAAGATACGTTATTTTTTATGATAGAACCTTCAGAGGTGGTCCCATATTATTTAATGGGAGTTAGTCCAAAACTTTTTGAAATATGAACAAAAACAAAAGATTATTCTGGTTATATCTGGTTGACATGATAATGAACTTGTTGGGGTTTTGCAGTTTTGCTAATTTTAAATGATTGTCTGTATTATTCCAACATGTAAACGTACAATTAGAAAGAGATTCTTCTCCAAAAACTACGTTTTCCTGATTAACCGCTCAACACGCATTCTGCATTTCGAGTCACGCGAAGTAGCTAGCTGAAGTGAGGTTTAAATCGCATTACTTAAACTCAACTAATTTTGATTGACGCAAAAATATATGTATTTACGATTAGGTTGAAATCCCTTATTAATGACTAGCATTTGTCCGGCGAATTGGTAGTCCTTGCAATTACATGGTTCATAAAAACTTTTATTCTCTGTTTCAACCCCTTCGAGGTTGGATTTTGAATACTCATACGTGTACAAAATTTTAAGTCTATAGTTCCAAGGGTTTGAGCGTTAATACATCAGTCCATTACTTTTTAGGGCCGATTCGCACTAAACCGGTTTTATTAATTTACCTATTCAATCACATGTATTAGGTTCTCTAATCATAAGAAAACAATACAAGAGTCCACTCTTTTTATTCAAGATGTTAGGTTTAATAATCTCTCAACACGTATGGATATTACCACTATCGTCCGCTTGTATGATAGTCTGGTTATTAGAATTAGGTTATTCAACTAGTGCAGTCTAGTTCTACTATATCTTGTTTTGTACCGACGTCTACATAATTTTAATCGCTTTAATCTTCTGATTTTGAGTATTCGAAAGGGTTTATGAGTAACATGTATTTCTTATCGTCAGAATATCTGTCTGATTGTTTGTCATTCTATGTTAGATAAAAAAAACACCACAACTGAGAAATGTAGCATCATGTAGTTGTAAGTACGGTTGTATTTAAAAGTTGGCCTAGTGTAGGCTCTTCGGACTTCCATTCCGGTAGTCCATGTCCGTATCTCCCTATGTACCAATGAGGTTTTCTAACTTAAGTAAGTACATTTCGTGAGTGCTCTTTTTCTGAGTGACTTGTCACCTGTCTCATAATGGGACCTTTTTGGTTTTTTTTTTTGTATTAAAAATAACACATACACATGAACTATAATTTTAAGTTCACTCTCTAAAATGATTGTAAAATAAGTGGTTTAAATGGAAAAAGACAAAAACGATATCAAAACACAGTAAACATAATTATGTATATTTGTTGTGTGTATTACGTAGGAGCTTTGAAATTTAATATTGTTTTGTGAATAACTCCATACAATCACGCTATTCTTTAAAAATCTCAAGCAATACTTTTTAAGTAGAAGTTACATTTTGTCACGAATATACTATTAACTCATTCTCAATCGCATTAACCCTCACGGTGTAGAATATCGTCTAGTCCATATACCCGAAGAGGTACGTAGATTTATGAGAAAAAAGAAGAACTTCTCATAATATCTTACTTTTCTAATTTTTTCTGTAATATTATTTGGTATTTTATTTCCACTATACATATTTCACTGCAAAATTATACTCTTTAAGAAGACTATAGATGCTTAAATTGAAACTTAAACAAAATAAAACCTATCGGGCTTCTGCTCGGGCTTATTAAAGTCAACACGAGATAACTGTACTATGAATGAATCTTCAAATTTTTAATGAAAGCTCACCATAACGCTGAATTTGGAAATTACACTCAGGATCAAGTCTTGTCCCGAATACGTATAGTAAGCAAGTTTAGAGTAAGCAGTACTATTCGTGTAGTAGTATTGCTTACTCTAAACTGACCAACCTCTCTTTCTACCATTTATGTGAAGTTGCAAAAGTACAATAAACCGGTCTTGTGCGAGTGAAATAGCCCACCCTAACCTTTCATACTGCGGACAGGTGGTTGTTAGGAGTGTATTCTCCAGATACCTTTAAGTTCATAAAGCTCACTTATGTTTCCGATCTTATTTTAATGATGCTGTTGGATAAAGTTCCCTGATACACGGCTTTTCGGATTATTTATCTTAAAAACTGCTGTACTTGTATTAAAGCGAAGAAAGAAACCTACATGACAATGTTTAGTGTATAGGTAATAAAAAGGTCAATTGACATAGCAAAACATATGGCACAATCTCGAGTTTGATAATCTATAGGTACTAATATCAAACTACTAGACTTGAAGAATTCTTTTGCCACTATCTATCTAAGTTATACCTGATGAATATATAGAATAGTGGTTCACTAATCATTTATAAACAGATAGTTAATTAATTATTATTTAAGACAGAAATGTGAAGCAGTTTTTCTGGCTTCTGAACCATCTAAATGATCTAATGACATAGAAGATCATTGATATCAAGTCGCCAATGATAGGTCTCAGAGTAATATCGGAGTGGGTCAAGGGTTATGACCCACCCTGATACTTATAGAGTTCTACCAGGTAGTGGTTATAAAATCTTTTTCTCCCCTTACGAGTAGATTAAGATTTTGATAACAATTTGTCTAGTAGTGACTAGTAAAACCAATTAAAACTACTAAATAGTACTTTTAATATATGAACAAAAACAAAAAATGTTCTCCCATTTGGACGTTATCATGATGAACTTGGAGTCGATTTTTAGCAATTTTGACATGTTTAAATTATTAATCGATTGCACGATGTTACTCGTAACAAGTAATTAAGAGTTTGCACCAATACAGGTTTTCTTTTTATAATTGAAACGTTTAGATTTTCTTAGTACCTTTCCAATTGGCATAGTTATCTCTGCCAGTGATAATTGACATAGTTATGTCCGCCATTAATAATTGGCATAGTTACGTCTGTCATTGATAATTGACATAATTATTTCAGCCTTTGACACTTGATATGGTTATGTCCGATCCCTCATGTAAGAGAGGATTTTGGAAATCAATGTATTCAAATTGCCTGAATTAGTGATATTGTAGAAAACGGAAGAATCGATTTTAGTGCTTTTTGTAAGGTGGATTCAGGTGGTCTTGGACAATCTGATATGGTAATTCGTAGAATTAGTAATGCTGTAACAAATATAGGTTCCTATTTCTTTTTGGCTCATCAATTTATTGTACATGTGCGAAACAAAATACTGGTTTAACCCTACATTTCACAGTATGTTTATCGTGAATAATATTCGCTTGCTTTCAAGATGACTTAAGATTCAATCAGTATAAGTGTCATAAAATAATAGAAAAAATCTGAAAAAAATTGTCAGCAGAAGTAATTTTTGAGGCAATAGAATTCTTCTCAGCGCTTATCTCAACCTCAAATCACCTGATAGTGATGCAATTTAATACACGTGGACTGTATGGCTTGTTAAAGGACACAGGCTACTTTTTGTCCCGTTTACCTGAAGGACTCTCGCGCAAGAGGAGATGTGTCAATGTACGATTAGCTGTGATTTATTACCTCATATGGAATGTAAAATGAGATAATAGAAAATAGTGCACAACTACAAGTTTGGTGAATTTTCCAAATAATTTAGATTTAAATTCATTTACGTAGTTTATCAAAATCACTGTCATATTTTTTTTGTCTTGTGATAAAATTTTGTGTATGGTGAAAGACTTAATAGAGATAATTTTAGAAATCAAATATGATACCAGCAAAGGTAGTTTTCAAGCATCTGTATTTGATATTTTTCTTATTCTAGTAGTTATTCTGTGGGCACTTTTTATAACATATCGCGGAGCTGTAGAAGAGACAATTTGCCACTTACTTCTTGTTGATTGAAAAAATCATCCTGAGTCTCGTCGTTCGAACAGCCCATGTCCTGGAGGAGAGGGGTCACATGCCGCTCCCAGTCATCCATTATGATAATACTCCTAACAAGCAAGCCCCGTGCACAGCTTAACAATCTTCACATAACAAAACAACAGTCATAGTTAACCACTAAACAGTCCCAGTAACTTTTTGGCAATAACCGCTTTCCGCGCCAAAAACTTCCGACTTGCGGGGCTCAGAAGTGGCGGGAAAGAGGCTCTTTCGCGCGACATTCAGTTGAAACAGATTCGAGTGAGAGGGAAAAAGGCTGCGGCGGAATCACGTGCCGGCCGTCACCGGCGCGCAATCGGAATCGTACTAGGAAAAGTCGGTGTAAACAGCCTCGGACTTGGAGTCAGTTGGACGAGGCGCGGGCTCCCGGCCGCTCGTCGACGCGACCGGAACAGGAGTGTGTGGCGGTCCGCGAGACCGTACGCCCTCTGCGTCGCGCCGCCTCGCCTCCTTCTCGCTCCCTCTGTCGCCTCGCCCGTCTCTCCATCCCTCTCACACAGCTCGGCGCCTCACGCCTCCCATGGGCGGCCGCGATTTCCCGCCGTCCGTTCGCGGCCGCAACATGGCCGTAGTGTCCGTTCACCAGCTAACATGACCATCCTCGATCTATATACCACACTACACTACTCTAGTTAAATCTTAAATTAAACCAGAACTCACCCTCGAATGCAAATATGAAAATTAATATTCAGTCAATTCGCAAATGTTATTTTGAAACTGAAACGCAAGTAAGAAATGGTTGTTGCTCAAGAAGCACGAGTTCCTCGATTTTAAAATATACTAACTATTTTTAATCAGTTTTATAATATATTTGTACACACCTGATTTTTTTAGAATTAATGGAAAAGTAAACAACTCATTATGATATCAAATATACCTAATTAAAAAAAATCTACATAGGATCCGACCCAAGCTCTTTCCATTGTTATAAGCTACATACATTTGCATAGATTATCACGTTAGTCAAGACTTTAGAGCAGGCTATGCCAGAGACAATCCGCAAGACCTAACTTCCCTTCCTGATAGGGACAAACATTTTAATCATGTATCATATACTTACAACCAAACATAAATTCATGTTTTTTTAAGTTACATAAATATATGGATTATATTTAACACAAATTTAAGCTTCTAAAAACTAACACAAATTCATAACTAAAATTTTTTGCCTAATTCCACGAAGCCTATTCCAACAAAAATAGGAACTTGATTCATACAAATTGGTTTCACCAGTCTCTTTTCATCATCATATTTTTAGGTGAACGGAGACAATCCATTAAGACTAAGGTTTTCGCCTCGTCTTTTATTATTCGCAGTGCTAAAGATCGGAGCTGTCTTCCCAAAGCATTATTCCGGAGACATATAACTTAAATACCTTTAAATCAAAAATGAACAGGCTTCCTTGGATTAGTAATTACCATCTTTGACCCCAACATCGCTTTCCTTCAGGTCGGCGGACGAAGTCGCGGGCAAAGCTAATAACGTATAAAGTACATCTTATTAAGAATCACACCTCGTCAGAATCCAAAATGACACATAACATAATCAAACTTGACACACAGTATAATATAAAAGGTCATTTTTAATGAAAGCTGTTGCAAAATGCTTACTGAGATGAATCTTAACGACAACATTTTTAACCAACTTTACAAGAGGAGATTAGCATATTTTGTGGTGTGTCATTTTTTGTTTATTTTTAAAGGCAATTATTCCGCCAAATCCGAATTGATTTTTTAGTGTTTTGTATGATATGTCCCACTTCTAGGTGGTCCCGTATAAATTTTATGGAGATTGGTTCAGTACTTTTTCAAATATCGACGAAAACTTTAAGTAGGTACTATCTTGACGACATCGTATTGAAGTTGAAGTCAGATTTTTATAGTTTTCCTGTGTTTAAAATAGAATGTCAATAAAATCTTGGTCGATTTTATTTACATCATATTCTAAACGTGCGAGTAGGACTCCCGCTAACGGTTCCGTACCATTTTTCAAATTCTTGGCGGTCAGATGAAATGAAATGAAATTTATTTATTTTTCGAATATGTGTGCTAAAAGTTTTTACAAAATAAAAAAATTTAATTGTGTGTAAAAGTGCACGTAGTGGCGTCCACGTCAATATGACACTGGGTATGCGGTGGAGTACTCGGTAAAAAAAAATTCTTTTATAGATTTTACGCTTTTTTTATTTGGTTTCATAGATTATGTGATCATGATAGTGAAATGTTGGGGTTTAATTAGATATATCAGAGAACATCCTGTCTCAAAGCAAAAACAGCGCTTTTGTGCGTCTATAGAGCGCACTATCACCCACACACAAATTATTAATTAGGGTACAGAACCCTAAAAACAGCTTTGTTATCTTACAAGAATTTTAAAAAAATATCGTATCTACAATACGAGGTGACTTGTTATATATCAATATGAAGCTAGGATCTTTTGAGTAAGTCTACTATTATATCTTCACAGCGGGACACAACAATAGCGATCACTGATGCATGGTGTTAGGAAAATAGGTATAGGAAGACTGAACGGTAGTATGGCAGATTTGATATACCTAACCTTAATTAGTAACGTGGGTGTTCAATTATATGTAGAAAAGTACATGTGTTATATGAGAAACAAGCAAATTCCCTTAATTTCGGACGGTGAAAAAATTTAAGATAGTAAAATTTTACGAATCAGCCATTACATTGCGGCAATCCCTGTTAAGATAAATAGAAAATATATGAAAACTCCTGCCAAAACAGAGATCTATATAATCGTAGTGTGACATGATCAAGCAAGACAATTAACCGAAGCGTCATCGGGAGAACTAAACAACACTGGATGGCGTCCGCTCAGCTAATAGCGAACTTTTCTTTAAGTACCTTGATCGGTGGATAAATATTTCACTTCAAAATCATGAGTTTTCCCATGGAAACTATTTGAGAGACAATACGTAACAACCGCTGATGAAAATTTAGCCAAATATATTCACTAGCTATGAATGATCCTAACATCATCTAGATCCTCTGCAACCTAGTGGTACGCGCTTCGAGCTTCCTTTTCGGTAATTCAGGTACGAACCCCGCCATGTACCAATGAGTTTTTCTAACTTAAGTACATTTTCTGAGTACTCTTACGGTGAAGTAAAACATCGTGAAGAAACCCGGGATTTCAGCCCGATATGGTGACGGACTTGAGCCTTTCACATCATGGGACCTAATATCGTCAGGTAACTGTGGGTGCATATGTACCTCGGCTCACCTAATCGAGGATATAGACGTAACGGTATTTGTATACCTTTTATTAGCTGTGCCTGCAACTTCGTCCGCGTTTTATTTGATTTATTTTACACATTAAAAAACACCCATTAAAAGTAGCCCAAGGCGATCCTTATTACATCAGCTATCTGCCAGTGAAAGTCCTGTCAAAATTGGTCAGCCGTCAGAGATAAGCGGGTATAAACATACAGACATACAGACAGACAGATAAAAATTCTAAAAAATATTGTTTTGGTTTTGGTATTGTATGTGCCTTGTAAACATACATATTATGCATTTAGTAAAAAGCATTATTATAATATTACATACAGATACTCCACTTTTATTTTCACTTGTTTTTTTTTAATTTTAAAAATGACCAATTACTAAAATAAAAAAATATAAAAAAAATTAACTATTTTAAGATTAGAAAAATAATAATTTAAATCAATTATAACCCGCGAATATCCTCTTATATTGATCTCCCAAGAATATTTGAGCTATGTAATAAAATTACCCAGGCACGGAATAAGCTCATACAAAAACAATCGTCGAAAATCGGGCAAGTATAAATATTTGCAAATTATCAACACAGTGTGTTCCTACAATGGAAATGATCATAAAATTCACATATTTTATGATCATGGGAACCACTAGGCCACTGAAGGCTCTTTATTTCAATAATACATTGAATAGACACAAAATGACAGCCTACCTTGATGCGAGACGCTCCCCTCAATTTTCAAGGCATTTTCTGTCTCGTATAACACCTACGTGGAACGAATTATCAGCAGCGGTATTTCTAAACGGATACGACTTAGTAACCTTCAAGAAAAGAGCATACTCATTTCTGAAAGGTCGGCAACGCATCTGTGATACTCACACGAAAACTATTAAAACCAAACAGGCAAGATTTAAGGAGCATGGTAAGTATCCTAACAGGACACTGCTCGCTGAACAAACATCTTCACAAGATTGGTGTCACTGACAGTCCCCTATGCAGAGGTTGCATGGAGGAAGAAGAAACACCACATCATGTACTCTTGAAGTGCACAGCTGTGGCAGGACAACGAGCTCAGCATCTCGGAGGGCCGGTGACTATGCGGGAAACCACAGGTAACCTGCAGGGTCTACTGGCTTTCTGGAAGGAGCTGGGATGGCTGGAGTAAATATCCATGTCGCAGACGCACAATGGCTACCGTATAGCTAAGTGCGATTGACTGCCCGCGAACACAAAAAAAAGCGGTAAACGAGGTAAATGAAGATTGGTAGAGTGTTACATTATATAGCAACTCACCCGGGTAGGGATCCACCGCCCTACCTATTCCTGCAGTTATGACATTGTCGTATTCGAGCTCGAGGGACAAGGTAGACGATAAACTTGTATTTCAAGTCTAATACCCAGACTATAGGACAGCGACGCACTTACAACATCTACGGTATCTATAGGGCACAGTTATCTCTTACCATCAGAAGATGCACACGGCATCTCCTGATGGATAAAGCGGCCTCACTGTTTTATCCCATGAAAAAGCAGAACATCAAAAATTAATGTGCAATATGTCTAAGCGGATTCATACTTATTACTTTCTGTCTCGATCATAAGAATAGTTTTGGGGTTCAGTGAAACGTTAAGGCGAAGAATCCACGAATCAACAATAAAGGAGTGAAGACTTTAAACGCAGACGTATATATTACTAAGCCGCCTTGACAACAAGTCAACAATACTTTTGTCATAGGTATTTGCCAAACAAACACGTGTCGGCCTTGGGCATGATTATCTCATTCCAGTAAATCAACAGATGCAAGTATTAAATATTTTACCCAGAGCGACTTGGGCGTGGAGCTCTAAAACACGCGATTAGTTAAGAGTACGCTTGAGCGGAGCGATCATACGAACAACAATCTTAATGTTGCCTGGACAAATGAAGCTTTTAAAATGAATATTATTGATTTGAATTTGAAACGTGTATTAAAAATTTGTTACAAAAATAAACAATACTAAAAAAATAATACTATACCAAACTTTGTAGATGTAAGTTTTCATGAAATCGCGTCATGAAGTCATATCGAAAACAATCCGCGATTTTTATATACATAACTTCACGCCTTGGCCCTTACGCGGTAGGCTGAGATTGCCAAGTACCAAGCTAACTACATATTTGTATAGCTTCCTCCACATTTATTAATCTCATTATTTAAGCACGCCGGTTTTGGAGACTCTTGACACCACCCAGTAAGTTGTGTGGTTTTTTATACTACAAAATCTCACAATATCTCACACTCAATTTCATAAAAAAAATATTCTAAAAATATTACACCGACGAATAAAAATCCGCTTTTTTTTATAGCCACGTCATGTGTAAATTTTGATATTGTATAGTACATAAGAAATAATGATTAATGTACATAAGAGACTCCGACAAGGAGTTGACAACGTTGCCTACACAAATATACTTTTTTTTTCTCGTATAACCGCGCAACTCTGTCCCAATACAAATGTTCATATTTTAAATTAAAAAATTCTTATGTACTTTTTCAAATGTAACGTTTTTGGTTTTTTATAATACAAAAAAATATAATATTTTTTACTAGCTGTGCCCGTGACTTCATCCGCTATTTAATTTGTTTTATTTTCTTAAATTTAAAATGAAATTCTAAAATAAAAGTAGCTTAAGCTATTCTTATTACATCAGATTTCAGTGAAAATCCCGTCAAAATCGGTCCAGCCGTTTTAGAGATTAACGGGTACAAATAGGCAGACTGACAAAAATTCTAAAAATTGTTGTTTTGTTATATGTACCTTGTAAATATACATATGCATTTAGTAAAAAACTGTTATTTTAATATTTCACTGGCAGACAGCAGCTGTTGTAATAAGGAATGGCTTAGCCTACTTTTGTTTTAGAAATGAATAAAAAAATAATTAAATAAATCTAATCATCTAATTTTAATGTAATCATCTAGCCATCACGATTTATGAGATATAGAGTGGTGACAGACGGACGGATGACCCCGTCATCTACCAATGAAATTTTCTGACTTAAATTTTTCGGAGTGCTTTTGCGGTAAGAAAAAACATCGCGAGAAAACTCGGGATTGATGCCCATATGGCGACGGAAATGCCACCTATCACATCATGGGACCAAATATCGACAGCTAATCGTGGGCGCATATGTACCTCTGCCTACCTCTTCGGGATATGGGCGTAACGATATTTATTTTCACTTTCGAAATATACGAAATCCGTTACCGACTTATTCGATATGTTATACGGTGTGTGCAAAAATGTATTTCCGCTGAAAGATAATAATCTCCGACCCTACGCCTACCTTCACACATACTCGAGTGTTCTTGTTTCTCCCTGCCGTGAATTTTTTATACCACGAGAAGGGAGTAATTAACCTCAATCTTAAGCGTGTGGAGACGACTTCCGATTATTCTCCTCAGGTAGGCATTCATGAGACATGATCTTTTTTTTATGATATTGGAAGGCAAATAAGCAGACGGATTTCCCGATGGTAAGAAATACATGTCGCCTATAGACACCAAAGGTGGAAATGGTGCTTTGCCAACCTGAGGCTAGGATGGTAAGCCTCTTGCGTGAGTAAGTTTACCGGCTACCCTGCCCTCCAAACCAGAACACGACAATGGCGAGCACGGACCCGACCCTATTGTGGTAGGAATAGGTAAGGCGGTGGTACCAATCCGGGCGAGTCGTTGCAAGACTCTAATACCTAGTCAATGTCACGGTGTTCGTGGGTGAGTTTGCATCTCTGGCTACCTCTTATCTGACATCCAACATTTCTAAGGAAATCTAGGCCTAATCCTGCATTAGCTCGAGTCATAATACACGTTTCCGGCTTTCATCGCGTTTTCCTTCACTGTAAGAGCACTAGGAATTAATTTAAGTAGGTATTACTCAAATAATGATTAAGGCATTTACTATATCTATAAAAATTAATTAAATTGGAGTGTCTGTATGTAATATTAAAATAACCACTTTTTCTTAAATGTATATCATATTTTTTTAGAAATTTTGTCTTCCTGTTCCTGGACAAAAAGGCATACCGCTTTTTGTCTGTTTGTGCTCGCTAATCTCTGAAACGGCTGGACCGATTTTGACGAGTTTCACAGGCGGATAGCTAATATAATAAGGAATGGGTTCTAGGCGACTTTGATTTTAAAATTTAATTTTAGAAATGTACAAAATAAAATAATTAAATAAAAAAGCGGACGAAGTCGCGGACACAGCCAGTGCTCAATATATTACGTGTAAACAGTAAACACACTAAAATAATGTTAATGACTCCAGCAAAAAATACAAACGCGAATATTCTCTACATGATACATGAGATAGAGAAAAATAATTATATCCAAATATTTTTACGAGCTTCGCGTTCGTAATACGCTAGACACTAGACGAATATATTATTTAGAGTAGGGAAGGGCTAATGGCGAAGAAATATCGTATCGATATTTTTCAAATGTATCGATAAATATTGACTAAAAATATCGATATATTGATATATCGATATGTTCTGCGCAATATGCGATTACCTATAAAAATTGTCAAAATAATAATAAATTGTTGAAGCAAAGAAACTAAACCCAAACTACAGCTGCCTTCTAACTTTTTCAAAATTTAAAAAATTGGATTGGTCAAATACAGACAGCAGAGCTTTAAAAAATATATCGATTTTGATACTTTGATATCTGAAAATATGTAAATATCGAAAGTTGATATATTGCGGGAAAAATAACGCTTGTTAATTTCGATTTTTTACTGAAATAATATCGATAATTTGATATTTTGATTTAGTTAGGTCCAAGCCTAATTTAGAGTCGTAATAAATCTTTACAGCATTTTACATAAACGAGAGCATTAAAGAAACTGAAGTGCAGATGTTCGTCTCTGTAGTCTAGCATAGTCTGTATGCCTTTGTTAAGGTCCTGGTTCGATACCCGGCTAGGGCAAATCGCTCTATGAGTTTTGTGTATTGGACAAATAACGCTGCCTGGGAATAGATATTGTGCCCGATATGGCGACTAGCCATCTGTCACATTCCTGATCATGGGTACCTCTGCCCACTTCGTCGAGGATATAAGCGTGACGATATAATGAACATTAATCGTTCAAAAATTGTTTAATACATCATGTTTTTAAGGAATTATATTTATTTATAATTATGCAAATTACTTACTGATGAAATACGAATAATATATAAAACGAGAAAAAGCAAGAGAGATACAATCGGACCGAGATTCAAACCCGGCTCTCCTGTGTTTTGAGGCGCCTGATTTCCCGACCGAGCAATTCTACCTTCGTAAATGGTGGCGAAATTTAGCTTCGTATTCTAATGATGCTGTATGAGGTTTTTATTG
>DVZL01001467.1:0-17651 GCA_018236625.1 Lasaia peninsularis
ATATAATTAAAACTTTTGTTTTGTAACAACTTTTAAACACACATATTCGGCAAATAAATAATTTTCATTTCATTTCAGTAAATCGCCTCTGTGGTCGAGCATAGTCTGTGTCCGACTTGGACACGCGAGATTCCAGGTTCGATTACTCTTGTTCTATAAATTGAAAAACATAGCAGTGTCTGATACTGGATTTAAACCCGATGTGGTGACGTAATAGCCTGTGTTGGTCCGGGCTCTCTATATAGAATAGACCAACTGCCTTCCTACCAGGCAGCTCGTAATAGACGAGCATAGGTTAACTGGGTCACTTCCAACCTGACCACTGGTGGTAGAGTGCTGTGCAGTATCTCGTCCGGGTAGAGATCCACCGCCTTACCCATTCCTGCCGCCATAATTACATTGTCGTATTCCGGTCCGGAGAATAGACTTGCACATGCGGGTTAACAGCCCGACCACAGACAGTGACGCACCTTCAATAGCTATTGTGCCTATAGGCTACGATTGTCTCTTACCATCAGAAGCTGTGTGTTTGTTCTCTATCTTATCCCATAAAAAATAAACACTGTCCCATATAAAATTCATGGATTGTGGTTGTGGGTGAGGCATTAGGCTAAATACTCCCGTTATAGAACATCGATACACTTGTAACATCCATGGTATAATAACATATATGTATAGACCAATGTTGTATGTTGTGTTGTATGTAAACGAAAATTAGGATGCAAAAAATATTTAATACTATGAATGAATAAATTTTAATATTGTTTTAATTTAAAATCTCCCATTTCTTTGGGGAAAAAACCAGACGCTGGTAACTCAATTTGTTTTTTTTGGGTATTTTTGTTTACCCACATTAGTTTACAAAAACGACCGCATATCAAAATATTGTTAGTACTAACTTAAGTTAACTGTGATGATGCTGTAAAAAGCGAAACCGGTTGGTTATTGCAAAAATAATTTTCAGTTATAAGTTACTTGCGAGTTGCGACCCGCCCCGGCTTCGTATGGGTAAAATACCTACCATACCACCTACCATAAAACCTTCCTCTTGAATCACTCTATTTCTTTTTAAGAAAACCGCTTCAAAATCCGTTGCGTAATTTTAATATTTAAGCATATATGGGGATATAGGGACAGAGAAAGTGACTTTGTTTTATACTACGTAGTGATATATGAAAAAAGACATGAGTTTCTCCTTTAAAAAAAGCAAAATATATTTTTTGCTTTGTATATTGATTTGTGTCACATTGAACTATAAATTTACGCAGACGAAGTAGCGTACAGCAGCTAGTCGACAACATTCAACGTGAAGATAACGGCTTAATTTTGTTGAGTCTCGTGCACACTTCTATTTTCCATACCAACAGATGGCACGCACGTGTTCCACACGCCCGTGTGTTATCGCAGACCTTGCACACATACATCTGATGTTATTACACTGTGGTTTCAATGTGTGCGTTTTGTTTTGACGCTTTCCTACGGGTGTGAACATTTAAATGAAAAAAGCGTTTTAGAATAAAGCGGGGAAACTTGGACCACATATAAAACGTCTCACAGTGTTAATTGCCTTAGTCCTTCGAAACGGTTAAACCGACTTTCGTATACACTTGGTGGATTTGAGAGTAGCTTCAAATATTTTTTATATCTTCAGGGATATGAAAAATATCCCTGAGGATATCCCTTAGGTGCGAGGGGTATTAAGTTCGTCAGGACAGTTAGTCACTAGTATAAAACAAAGTCGCTTTCTCTGTCCTTATATTCCTATGTATGCTTAAATCTTTAAAACTACCTACGCAACGGATTTTGATCCGGTTTTCTTGCATAGATAGAGTGATTCAAGAGGAAGGTTATGTATATAACATGTACCCGTGTGAAGCCAAGGCGGGTTGCTAGTATATAATATAATAATCTCGATTTTTAGGCGTGATTTCTGTATGATATTAGATATACGCGTCTTTGACAGTGTTTGTTGCTCTTAGCCTCTCCTAAGAAACAGATTTCGATACGATCATACAACGTGTTGCAAAATCCGACTAAATATATATCATCGGCAAAAATTTTGTCAACTCTAACAAGCTGCCATGTCAGGCAACCAGGTTATTTAACAGAAAGGCCTACGTATCTATTTTACCTAATAATTCTATCTATAGTCTACTGTAATCGTTTTTCGATTTTTCACTCATAAATGTTTGCTACCTCAAGTACAGACTTCAAAAAATGTACAGGTTAGGCTAGATCTTTTAAAACGTACATCCTGCGTAGTTTACTCTTTAAGTTCACTAAAATAGAGATTGCACGCCATTTAAAATAAAAATATATTTATAATATGTATAGGAATTTTTTTATTTATTTTTCGGCATTACAGGTATTTTTGTAACCCCTGTATATTCAAGTATTATGTAATAGTAGTTATAGTATAGTTATTTTGTCCGTGCAGTTTGGGTCATAAATCACGGCCCCGATAGGGCGGTGTATCTTCGGAGACTTTTACTGGATAAATTATTTTTGGTATTTTTTTTTACAGTTGGTACTTTCCAGTTAGTCTCGCTAAAATTTGTGATTGTGATTACTGGTAGAGAAGAAAAACTTAATAATCCATATTTTGAAGTACAATATTGAAATTGAAGCTGACCAATAATAAGATATTTTTATAGCATTTAACTAAAATTTCACTTTGGTAAGCGTTCGGTGTTAAAATTGCTGAGCCAAAATTTAACTGAACAAAATCGCTTACCGCCAAACACTTTTATGAAAACATAGCCTTAAGTGTAACACGACCTATCAAACTCACACAAGCATACTCTATAATAAAAATGAAGTCATTCACACATACATATTGAATGACGCAGATCAGGAGGTGGGGCGAGGGGGGAAATCCGATTGAGCGGTTTATATAGACCGCGTACACGCAGCTATAACCAGTTTTATTCTAGAAGTAAACAAAGAAACATCTCTTAGAGTACAATTTTTCAATTGCCCCGGCTGACAGCCACCAATGGGTATGTTTATATTTTTATTATATCATACATATTTGACATAGCATCATAAACAATAAGCATATAGGTATTGTCATAGCATCATGAACGATAAACTTACTTGACATAGCATCAGCGTGACTACAGCGTGTTCATTTATTCTATTTGTAGTGGTATGAGTATCTCTGCGTCAGTTTTTGGAAGACCTACTTAAAAAAATTCTTCCCTTCTACCTATTTTTTTTACTTCTACTTATAACAGAACTACCCCATAGTAATCTCGATTTCCAATTGCTTTTGTTCATTATACATTCGAAAATAAAGCAAACGTCATTTTCCTTTAAATTACCGTCCATATTAATATAGTGAATTCTTATAGATTAGTCCATTCCTTTAAGAACGAAAAATTTATCATCCCAGAACTTTCTTGTTGAGTAATCCCTTGTTTCCTTTGGAAGAACATTATAGAATACTTGATATGTTCCAAAAACTTTATTGATCAATGAGCAGTTATTCACATTCCAGGCGGTCGCTGCGGGAATGTTCTGGAACTCTGATCATCACGCCAGAACTTTCTATATTGATGAACATTATTCCCTGTTCTGCTATAGTTCGATTCATTCTCTAGTTTTTCTCAATCTCATTGAATAACAATTTGTGACTGTTTCATCTATACCGGTCTAAATATTTTTAATGATTGACCTACTAAAGCCTTGAAGGGAAGTACTTTCTCTCCGCCATTATGTAGATTAGCGATGGGTAAACATTTTACAAACCCCTACTAATATTATAAATTTAAAAGTAACTCTGTCTGTTACGCTTTCACGTCCAAACGACTGAATCGATTATGATGAAATTTGGTACAGAAATAGAATTGACCTTGAGGAAAAAAATGGGCTTCTTTTTAACCGACTACATTAAAAAGAGAGTATGTTTTTACGCATTGAGTATTATAAGTCAGAAAAAAATCTAGCCTTTGAAAGGTTTTTTATGGCATAAGACAGCGAACAGGCACACGGGCTCCTGATGATAAGAGACAACCGTGGCCTACAGACACTATAGATGTTGCAGGTGCGCCGTTGCCGTGTGGTTGGACCGGAACACGACAATGTCATTACGGCGGCAGGAATATGTAAAGCGGTGACCCAGTTAACCTATGCTCGCCTCTTACGAGCTGCCTAGTAGGAAGGCAATTGGTCTATTCTATTTTTTGTTTCATTTATAAAACAACCTAGAATAATACTTCCTCATTAAGTAAACTTAATTGTTTAATCTTTGTTGTTTTTTGTTTACATTTATTTTAATTTTAAACTAGAACAATTTAGTTGGTTTAACAGATTAGACGTCTAAAAATCATAACTGGTTTTGTCTTAACTGTCTTAGTCAGATTACCCTACCCAAGGGTTTCTTATGGTCACAATAAAAGTGATACGTCCGTTAACCAGTCGGATCCGATCGTAAATTTTAGATTTACATAAGCGTCCCATGAACATTACATTACACAAAAAGGTACAGATTATTCTTAAGTAATAAATAAAAGCTAGCAAACAAAAAATGTTTTTCTTTTAAAAAGTATGATTTCCTTATCGCAAAGGTTATTTTGTACGTAATAACGTTAAATAGTAGTCATAATTAACTGCTAAATAGGCAATTAGCTGTTATTAGTACCTAATCATTACAGATGTTTTAAATTAAGGAAAACATTAAGGACAAAAATATAAACTAGTGCACATTTTTTTGGAATTCCCAAGTATTTTTCGCATAGCAATAAGAGTTTACGTAAGAAAAATGTATCGTTTCCTCACAAAAGTAACTAGCCATTTCTAACCGAACTTGACCTTGATGTTGTGGTCATAAAGGAACATTATTTTAGGTAAAAATAACTTCAATGTTTCATCATATTTCTGAGTCACAAACACGCCTTACATATATTATGTATCTATGGGAGATATTAATTTCCTAACATTGGAACATCGTATAAGTAGTCAAAAGATTTAAACAAAACATTTTTTATAGATATAAAGTTTTAAAACCGAAGTCAACGACACACCATTCAGGTTAATCCAAATCAAATCATTTATTTAATATATAATAGGGTTAAATTTAGGTGTTGATCTTATGTCTTTTTATTCTATTAGACCATTTATGCAAATATAAAAAAGAACATTAAAGTTATTATTAATAAATAATAATAATAATATGTCCAAGATCGTTTTAAATGAGTGTGTAAATATATACCTATTAATGTTGTGATATTTGATTATTAAATTATTAAATCTGAAAATTACAATATAAAAATAAAACAATTAACATAAAAATGGCTTGTCAAAGAAATATAATATTGTAATTGGCAAAATTCAATCCATCTAATTAATTTTATTCATATCCAAGCGAACAATCCTAGTATTATTTTAGTAATACTACACAGGTAGTTCGTATTGAATAACATATTTTTAAAATGAAATATTAACTTTGTTCCAGATACGTTAAATATAAAACCGTTAAGTAAGGATCTTGAGTGGTCTCCGGAAGCGCCAGTAGGCGTGGAGGCCGCTCGGGACATGGCTGGGAGCGACCATGGCCCACAGGATCTAGCCTCCACATCAAGTGAGGAGCGCGCCATACGCCGCGTCATGGGCCGCTGGGGCGCCGAGTGGTTGAGCTGACTCGGCCCTGAGTTCAATAAACCTGCCGCGCCCCAGTGGCCGGCCGACCACCCCCTACCACCACCAAGGTGGGGGGCTCCCCGCCCAGCTTTGCACCTGTCCTTACACCAATACGAGGACCTGGTTGCAAAAGCCGAGGCGTTATTAAGCCGTCTCGTCATCAATGAAAACTATGATTCTATTAATAACTTCATCACCCTCTACGACTCGTACATGGCTGCCCCTGATCAATCTTTAGAAGAGTTCTTCCCGAAGTACAACCCACCAATCAGACCCCGGAAGAATACCTGTGTTGGTCTAGGTATGGAGGTAATTAAACGCTTGAAGACGCTCGAAAACGACTTCCCTGGTATCACCAAGTCGATGATGTTGGTGTCTTGTGATGAGAATATCCAGGATTTGCTGGACTATACCACTTCATTCCCTGGTCCTCAAGGGTTCTTGATAGAGACGGAGAAAGACCACGTGTTGGTGGCTATCCACGTCAAGATTGGCGGCAGACAGGGTCTATTCCTGTCTGATCTAGGGTACCACATTTCTCGCGTCGTCACAGTGATGGCAGATAGATGCTACCCACATACCGGTAAGTGGCAAATTTTTGCAAGTTTTTTTTATTATTAGAGAGTTTATACTATGATGCAAAGAAATACTTTTTTAAATACCCAAGATGTCAACCGGAACACGACACAAGCTAGTTGCAGTAATATGTAAGGCGATATTATTGATAATCCAGTTGTCCGATTAAAGTATTTAGTCTCATAATCTGATATTAGGTATATTGTAGGCAAATAATCAAATACATCCTCATGATAAGAAATTTACGTCGGCTATTGATATCATAGAGTTTGATGTGAAGGCAACATGAGGCTGTGAGCAAGTTTACCGTATACTACAAACTTTAGTTTTTTAGACTATTTTAATACTGATGTTAAACAAGTATATTTCTTACGATAATAACACTTGCCAATGTCGAGATTGATATTTCTATTAGTGAGTGTTAGACTCGGGCACGAAGAATTTGGAGCCCAAATAACAAAAAAAATCAAGTCAGGTATTCATTACATATTTCTTTTAAAATGAATAATATGTTGCAAGATATTAAAAGAATATTATGAATAGCGACATCTATTACTCTCGGGAAGCAACTTAGCTTGAATTACGTACCTACGTACTTACATATAGGAGCTCCCTTAAATATATTTACATTCTGTATTTTAGTATTTGTTATAATATAATAGTGGAAACAGAAACAAATCTGTGAAATTTTGACTAACTATCGAGGGTTTATGAGATACAGTCTTGTGACAAAGACGTAAAGCAGAGCACCATACATTTTTAGCTTTTGAGTAAGGACACTAAAATTAGCGACACTGATAAAACAATGCCTTAAATAACATCAAATTAAATAAGCAATCTTAGGTTTTTGCTAGTTACTTAATACGCATTAGCAAATATTAGCAATATCGATCTTCGTTACAATTACAGTAATACAATTATTATATTTTAGGCTGGTTCACACAATCGGACGAGCCGCATTGCCGCAAAGAATACAACTATCAATTCAACATCCACAACTTGAACTACGTTGAGTGGCACGAAAGAGAGACCAGGGGGGAGTCAGTTAAGGAGCGACTCTCTCTGGTCTACGTCGCCAAGGCTTACTTGTCTGCGGTTAGCGTCACCGAGAAGAGAAACTTGGTCTGGGATTTGAGGTTAGTTCCTTTGTATAAAAAAAAATCTAAATTATAATGAGACAACAGTAACTCATAATAAATAGTATATTTTAAAGACTAGTGGCCGTCTTCAATAACCTATCTTAGAGATACGCTTTCTAGAATTTTGTTTCTAAGATATTTTTATTAATCTTTGAAAAATAACAGTGGTTGCCTTTTTATTGATCTAAGGTAGCTCTATCTTTTATCGTTGATAGAGTTTTGAAATGGCCATAGCAAAATTAATGCAAGATGTAGGGTAGAGCAACTTCTTCTATAAGTTTTTACAGTTTATCTAAAAAACATAATATTGTCCGAGATTCGATTTGAGCCCGATGTAGCGACGGACTTGCCAACTGTCACATACTGGGATCTAATGTCATCGGTAAATCGCGGGTGCATATGTACCTCTTTCTTTCACAATCAACTTGTCTAGTGAGTCAAAAAAGGTCTGACTGCAGTTCTCCTAAACATCATTTTATATCTCCCACTCGGCAAAATTACATCATAAAACTAAATTCTTTTTTTTCTGTTTTCAGGAGTCTTTTGGCGCGCAATGCGAAGGGTCACCTGACTGCTGGTGTCTATTTCCCCTTGAAGTTGAAGGACCAACAGTTCACCATGTTCTTCGATGGCAACAACGGAAAACAGAGAAAGAAATTGAAGTTTGAGACCTTTTTAGAATTGCAAAAGGTAAATATTATATCAATATATTTAATGGATCTTAAGTAGACTTTTGGAAACGATAAAAATTAATCAAATTCGGCGTTTGAGACTGCTGAATGACTCTGAAAAATAAGATATCTTAAACTTTTTTCTGATGTTTTATTATCAACATGGTCCAATTAATCAAAAAAGTTACTGAGGAGACCTAGACCAACCTTTTCACGACCAAATTGCTTGTATATTACCCGAGGGTGCTTTTAAGAGTCTTCGAAACCATCGTGTTTGTATAAATCGGAAGCAAGGATAGTATGTAAGGAATATGGCACTCGATTCTGCCTGCGCAAATGGCGGCACCGCTTTTTGACGTTACGGTGACAGTTACCGCTCTCTAGAAAACCACCCCATTTTGTTTATATAGACAACGTTCTAGTGACGTCATTCACCGCTATTTTACGGCCGCTATATGATGGTACCGTTTGCCTAGGAAACCAAAGCTTAACCAGCAAGGGATTTTGCGTAAAGATATGTTGAAAATTTTATTTTACGAGATAAGACACTGAATAAGTTCTGTTGATAGTAAGAGACAACCGTGGCCTATAAACGTTTTTGGCAGGACTATATGCAAGTCTACCGGCTACCTAACCATCCGTACTGGAACGCGACTAAGTCATTATCGACAGGAATAGACACTCTACCACCAGTGGTCATGCTGGAAGTGACTTAGTTAACCTATGCTTGCCTCTTAGAATCTGCTTGGTAGGGAGACATTTGGTTTATTCTACTATTTATAATCTTATTTGATTTCAGATCCCAGACGAGGTAGTTGACGAAGTGGAACAGTGTAATGACCAACTTCACTTGAGGGATGGAGAACTACTGTCAATTCTTAAGCGTCTGGCTACCATCATGGCGGATGAAGAGTACATGGAAGAGCTTACTGAAATAAATAAGAACATTGTAAAATTATCTGCGGGGAACTAATCATTTAGAGGGAAAATAAGGAAAATCGTAGAGTAGTTTTGGGACAAAATTATGGGAAAATCTACTGAATAACAAAATTATACAATAAAGAAGAGAAATAACGTCTTAAGAAAAAGAGAAATAATCACTAAAACATGAGAAGTGATAATGAGATTTCAAGAAAGGATAGAAAAAGATACAGAATGTTGTGCCTTAAAACATCAGTAGAAAAAGTACCAGAAAATATAATAGTGTCAACAATCATTCGTCTTCTAGTAGATACTAACATCTCTGGAAACTTGCACTTACAGTTTAGTAGTAGTTTAGAATCACTTTAGATATTTTTTAATATTTTTCGACGAGTTTCGGCTTACTTGGGAATAAAAAAATAAAATCATATGTTGTTTTTTTTGTAATAACCTTTTTATAGTTCCGTACCCACAAGGTACAAAAACGGAACCCTATTACTAAGACTTCCCTGTCCGCCTGTCTTTCTGTCTGCCTGTCTGTCTGTCTGGCTGGCTGTATCTCATGAACCGTGATAGCTAGAAAGTTGATATTTTCATAGATTATGTATTTCTGTATCTAATAACAACAAGTACTAAAAATAGAATAAAGTAAATGTAGGTAGGTATAAAGCGTGCTCCCGTACAACAAAATTAACTTTTTTGCCGTTTTTTATTCTAGATAATGGTTCGGAACCCTACTTATGTGAGACCGACTTGCACTTGATGATTTTTTTTTATTAAACTAAGTATCTAGGATACTCAAGTTTTAGACTTAAGTCTCTCTAATGTTAACACTTGTTAATTCTATAGATGAGGCTCTGTTGTATATCGATGGATTTGCTACTTGTCACATTAAGGAACCTAATATCACAGACTAATCGAGGGTGCATATTATGTATCTTTGTCTGCTATGTAATTTTTTTATTGTACCTCACAATAATTCCGTTTGTGTAGTCTCATTTATTTATATTCTGTGTACTGCATGTGGACTCAGACTAGGTAATAAAACCCCTTCTATTTGCCCTATCACCCACCATAACGTTAGTCTTTTAATAATGGGACAAGACAGCCAACATGCAGACGACTCTCATAGTAGTAAAAGACAACTAGTCAATAACAAAAAAACAAACACAAACACAACTTGTTACACGCACACATACTCTGTTGTCAAATTGTTTGTTTTGTTTGTCATTTAATGTTGTTTTAAGTTTTATTTTTCCGAAACGATCAAAGAGTTTTTTCCAAAAAATAAATAAATCTTTAATTAAATTATCGCAAAATAACTTACAGATAATTTAAATAATTTCGACAACGAGGCGACCACTAGTACTATTAAATCTCCTATGTAAGTTTTTAGTTTACCAGCTAGTCTCACCGACAAAACGGATAGTGGCGAGCACTGGCTAAATGGCTACCATTTATATAGGAATGGTACCATTTATATAGAATTGGTACCAATCTCAGCGATTACCTGGTTTAATTCTGTTTTTTTTTATACGAGTATTATCAATGTATGAAAATATACGAATATAGCGACCTGCCTCGACTTCTCATAGGTATGTTATACATATTGTATACATGTAAACTAATATTCCTCTATCTATTACTAAAAACCGCCTCAAAATATACTGGGTAGTTTTAAAGATCTAAGCATACATACGGACAGACAGAAGCGGCTTTGTTATGTACTAAGTATGTAGTGATTCTTATAGACGAGGCTTCCTTTTATCACAAAAACGTGTGTTTGTTTGCTATTCTAATAACAAAAACAAACATATTAATGTTAGCAGCTAATTAAAATACAAATAATAGTTCAAAATCTCGACCTTTTACGACTTTAGACGGGAGATAAGTTATCGTTGGAAGCTTGTACGATATAATAATATGAGTGGTTTGAAACGTCATGTGACTTTTTTATCGACAGCGGTGGAGTGCTTCAACATTTAGAAAAAATATAGACACTTGATAATACGCGATCGTAAAAATATTGATAACGTCCATGTCTTATATAATTTGTGAAAATTTTAACTTATTACTTATTTCTTATCACGTTTGATGAAGCACAGCTTGGTGACAGATAGACGGACCGTGGAGTCCTTTTTTATCCTCGTAATACGGAACCATAAAAACTGTTTTTACTACTATCACAAAGCTTCATAAACTTACACAAATATCCTGCAGAGAAACCACACTAGTATCAGTCGCATAGACTAAACTGCGTTCGATACCAGTATTCAAAAGTATCAAATATACTCCGTCACACTCATTATTTCCTTTGTGTCACGGCCGACGCTTAATTACTGATAAGTTTAAACCAAATAAAAACACGTTTCACAAAACGTGCATCGAAACTATTCAAAGTTTATTCAAACTATTAACCAATACGTCATTCATATGCCTTCCGCATGATCGTAGCTCGTGGCTGCGTCGTGAAATATCAGTTGAAAAAAGAAAAAGACAACATGCTTAGACGCACCAGTCAGCTGAGCGAAATGGGGGATCGACCCCTACCGACATGCGCTTTAGCTATGACTATGGCCACGTTGACTCATGCAAAGCTCCATGAACAATTACTAGGGTTGTACCTGCTAAAAATAACGAATGAATAACGTTATTTCATTTATAAGGGAATAAATGATATTTGTTGTTTTCTGTGAACACTTCAACTTTCTAGATATTACGGCTTATGAGATACACACAGATGGTCTGCGGAGTCTTAGTAATAGGGTTCCAATTTTATCCTCTGGGTACGGAATCCTGACAAACGTTTTCCCTATGAGTCAAAAGGCCTCTATAGACAAAAGTTATATTATAGACAAAAAATAACGATATTTGTGAAATAGTAACTAGTTTAGCCGATGATATTAGCTTAATAATGTAATAATCGTGGCTAATCGTGGGTGTGTAACCGTTCAAGGTTAAAGACGTGATGATATATTTTACTTATTTTTAATTTTATTTCAGGATATCGTAGAACTATAACTGATGCTCAATTTGTTCTTTGAACAAAGATAACGTGGCCAGCGTGGCCAAAAACGATTTTACTTTCCCAATCAGGGAACCCATGCCCATTCTATCTACGAAAATTTGATAAATGATATTTACCCCCCTCAAAAACTTGAATATACAAAGAAAATGTCATCAACGGACTAAGAAAATTTTCCACTTTGATGTAAAACTAAATGACCCCAGAATATGTAAATAAAATGATTTTACATGAGTACTATGTTCTCAAAATCAGTCAGTCACTGAGCTTATTAAAATATTATCTCCTACACTTACATTTAAATTCAAGCCAAGATTTAACCGCCTACAATTTATAGATACCTCGATTTTCCTGTGTATAGTTTGGGTTGCACTAGCAGCTCTTTGGATATCAGTGATTAGATACGTTATGATAACAGTAACGTTATAAATAACGTTAATGGACATCACTATAATCGTTACCGAGAGTATAATAATGCAGGCACAACAACGCTCTCATAACAGTTTGTCTGGTGTCGTCGTAGAGAGAAGTGTCGTGGATAGAGCGCGCCCATAGGCAGCGACTGTTTTTCTTTTTTTATTTGGCTTCTAGCCGTTGTATGGGTAAGTTTAATTCCTTATTATTGACATTAGTTTTTCTATTCATATTTTTTTAATATTTCACTCTTTTTAAGTCAAAAAATGTATGTCCGCATGTTTTGGTTCGACACGCTGTTGCGAGATGTCGCATTGATTTATAAACAAAACCTAGTTTCACTGTAAATACTGAATAATATTACTATTTTAAACAACACATATACAATTTTTATCCCGATTTAATAATATCTTTATACATATTAACAAAAAGATACATAGTCGTGTGATATTGGCAAACTATTTGTAAACGATAACTAATTATAATTGCGCATTATGGGTATTTAACCATCATTACTGTTTTACAATTAAAGAAAAAATTGTTTGTAATAAAAATAATTTCATTGAAAAAATAAGAGTCAAAATTATTTTTATTGTTAATTAAAAAGGATGTCGTACCACTGTCAGTCAGTTGGTGCAATATCTTACGTAAAAAATTGACCCCAGAATATGTACACAATTACCCCATTCACTTTTTTGCGTTTTAAATGTATTACAAGGATTTTATGTCTGGGGGTCACACTGGGGGTTAATCCAGTTTTTAAGATTGCTAGGGGTAAAGTTCACATTTTTATTTATATCAAATAAACCTCCTAAGTAACTGTAATAGGTAGAGTACATATACCTTTTTTCTTTTTATATGTAAAAATACGAATCACCTAAAGTTAGTGTGGTACAATATTTAAAAACTTAAAAATATCCATATATATAGGTACGTATAGTACCTCTGCCTACCCCTTCATGCCTCTGGACTTAACGATACAATATTTATACCCAAAAACCAGTTTATTATGAAATTTCAATGTTAGATTATTACATACATATCTTCATGCCAAGTCCTTTCCGTGGTAAGAAGAGAGTATTAGAGCCAAAAGTCACGACTCCTACATAATTTAATTCTAAAGTTTGATACATTTTAACCATATAGGAAACTATATAGGATAAGTATGTAGGAGTTCACGATTCCTAAATTCACTCGGCACTCAATATTCTCCGCCTATCTGCAAGGGACCTGGCGTGAAGTGTTTACATCTTTAAAGCTGCAAGAAGTAGTTTCTACTTTCACAATTTTATATTAACAGTTGAATAAAGTATATAAGTTTGCGTAACCTTACTCAAGTTGTTTATGATGCATAATGTATTGTACTTTGAATATTCCATTATATTTTTATATAATTTCTATCAATAAAATCAAATCTCTCAAATTTTTGAATATTTAAATCGCCTCTGTGGTGTGACGGTACGGTTGCCGCCTGTTAAGACCGCGAACTGTCCCAGGTTCAATTCCCAGATCGGGGAACTTTTCTTAAATGTTGTTCAGATTATTATGAGTAAGCATTATATTGGCGGGATTGGAATGTGCCCGAAGTGGCGATGGGCTTGCTACCTATCACATCATGGGCCCTAGTACCTTGGCTAATCATGGGTGTTCTAGTATATCTACTGGACTTACGAGTCGTGGATATACTAGCACATCCCTGCCTATCTCTTCGGGGATAATAGGCGTGAAGGTACTTTTTATTATTATACTTATAATTAACTGTTGCCCTCGACACCGCTTATAAAGTTTTATCGTCTATTTCCACCCCCATTCAGGGTTGAAATTTGAAATTATTTTCCTTATAATAAATTAACCTTTGGGAAAATGTTAGGTTTTTAGCCCTAAGGATTTTGCCTGGACGTTGGTACATCCGTCAATCGCTTTTGCCAAAAAAGGACAAGCCCATTGAGTTTCTTAAGCCGAATAATTTTTTTTTTAACCTATTCTATAAGATTTTTGACTTTTTTTATAAGTTTTAAAATTTTTGGAGCTATCTTTTTCCATTTCCAAAAACAAGAAATTTTATTGCAAATTACCAATGATCAAGTTTTAAAATAAATAACCGGTTATTTTACCTGCCAATGAAGTTTGACACCAAAACGTTTGTTATCGCTTTAGGGTCTTGTAACCAAAGGGAAAAAGGAAAGGTACGAGGAACCCTATTACTAAGACTCTACTGTCTCTCTGTCTATCTGTCACTAGGCTGTATCTCATAAAACGTGATAGCTAGGAAGTTGAAATGTTCACAGATGATGTATTTCTGATGCCGCTATAACTAAAAATACTAAAAATAGAATAAAGTTAATTTAAAAAATTCAATTTCAGACAACATTCTGTGTTTCGGGAAAATCTGACACTCATAGAACTTTAGCCGGAAATCGACCCCGGAATCTCGTGACGCTCGGATCAATAGAGTCGATTCTGTAGTTTTACTGCATTCAAAATATATTTAGTCACATCTACGAATGCAATTTCTTTAAAAGTCTTTTTTATTACTCCTAATAAGATTGAAGGCTATTAATTATTGTCAGTAGAGCAAATTGTCACAATACTCGTTTTTTTTTCAAATATTAAAATTTATGTATTAAAATATTTAGTAATATTAATATGTAAGTATTATATATAAAAGGTAATCTAATCATAAAACGAGCCAGACAGGATTTAGTAACTTTCACTAAAAGTATTGCGAATTGACATCGACACGTAATAGTGTTATAGAGACTAGCTGACCGGCAAACCTTATCCTACTAGTATTAGATATTAATACGAAAGTTTGTAGAGTAACAAATATCCATACACCCGTCCATCCGTACTTATGGATGGACGGGTGTATGGATATTTGTTACTCTTTCATTAACGAAAAAACTACTGGCTAGATTCGCATAAAACTTTATAGTAAGATAGCTTACACATGGGAATAATACTCGTACATAGTTTTTATATATAAGTAAATAATAAAAATATATTATCTTCTGTCTGCCTAATACTAAATTACTGGTATATAAAAGTACATATTATTCTATCTTTAAATAGGTAATGAATCTTTTTTATGATTAATACTTTAAAGTGAATAAAACAAATATAAATATTGCAAAGTAGGTACTTATGTTTCTACTTTTTACATTGAAGATTTATCATAACCATGAAACTAAAGATACTATCTAAAGATTACACTCTTACTTAAAAAAAGTACCTTCACGCCTAATACCACGAACAGGTAGGCAGAGGTCAGAGATGTGCTACTATATCCACGACTCGTGAGTCCAGTAGGTAGATATTATTATTAGATTAGCCAAGGTACTAGAGCCCATGATGTAATATGTGGCAAGCTATCGCCACTTCGGGCATATTCCAATCCAGGGCAATGTAATCTGCCTGACCTGGGAATTGAACCTGGGACTCTACGTGGCTAACGGTAGGCGACAGCCGTACTGTTATACCACAGAGGCGATTTGTCCATAATATTGAGCATCCATCTCATTCTCCTAACTTCACACGATTGGTAGAAAGAGAGGTTGTCCAGTTTAGAAAGAGTTAACAATACTACATATTCAGGACAGGTCATAGTTAGGAGTGTAATCTCCGGATAGTGCTTATAGCTTCGTGCTAAATTCAGTATTCTTGTTTGATATTGTGTTTTAGAATTAACACAATCACGACCGCCTCGATGGTCGGCAGATTAGCGTACACATTTAACGCCACACACACGCCACACGTGAGGCTCGGGTTTGATTTCCGACGGGAGCTTGCATTAATGTGATGAACATAGATAATATTGGATTTAGGTATTTATTAAATTTATTAATCTATTTAATTACCTATTTCTATGTATTATCGTTGACTAACATCCATAACGCAAGCATATAATTTGTTTACTTTTGGGAATTAATTTATTAAATTTGCCCCATGGAAATTTATATACCTAAAACAAATATTTATTTTTCCTACTTTGCGGTTATCTCAAATCCAACTCCATGCAACGTTATGTTTTTCAGATAAACAATGAAAAAGCTTACATTGTGACGTAAAAAAGGAAAAAAATATTAAAATAATGAAATCCTATAAGTATTTTAAATACTCTTAAAAACGTAAGAAAATTAAACGTGTCAGTCATCGTTGCTCATTTCAAGTGCTCTCGACTTCGAAATAATGAATTAAGAAATAAAAATACAGAAGTTTCAAAACTACCGAATACAACAATAAAAAAGAACAAAAAAAAGTTATTTTAATGTTACTTACCAATACATTTTTATAAATTATTTTGTATTCTCATACACGAAAACACTATGTGGTAGAGATTATTTCGCAATCCACGCGCGCGGTATCTGTATAGAAAGGTTCGCACATACTACAACTAATATTGCGCTCAGGCTCAGCAGTCAGCAGAACCATTACCTTGATTAGATGTGACGCAATGTCAACCTCTATCAATGGTCACGACCGTATCGTAGATTCAAAGTGATTTAGTTTGGGTAATCTGTGCCCTCTGATCAAATAATGATCGAAGGCTGTACCAGTGTGTTTAAAAAAAAGAAGTTTTGGCGGGAAAGAAGTAAAATGGCCGCTTTTTTTGCAATTTCTGCATTTCGTGTACCTACATATTTTGTAAAATTAGCCATTTTGGTGCCATTTTTATTATATTATTCAGTTAAAGTGGACAAGTGAAGTATTGTGTGTAATGTATTGTGTATTTTCTTGATGTCGCCAAATCTAACTAAGTAGATGAGCTTAATTAGGAATTGATGCCACCGCTTTACTTAAGATCTTGACATGACTTTATGACAAGTTATGGCTATTTTAAACTTGACACAAAATAATTAATTTGACTATACAAATAAATAAAACTAGAGTGTCTGTATGTAATATTAAAATAACCGCTTCTTACTAATTGCGTATGTATGCTTACAAAGTAGGTAGGTACATACCTCTATACCAAAACAGTATTTTTTATATTTTTTGTTTGTCTGTTTGTATCCGCTAATCTCTAAAACGGCTGGACCGATTTTGATTTCGGGCGAAGTTGCCGGCACATAAAATACATCTATACAAATCATATTATTTACTAAAATTTTAATTTTTATCACTACTTGAAAGGTAAAGGTTCGACGTAAAGGTATGTATACTATCTGTCACGAGAAGGTATAAATTATGTAAACAAACGTTCAGAAGTTCCCAACATTTGGGACAAAGGCAAAAAGTATTTTTTTAATATTTAATAAATTGTTA
>DVZL01001468.1:0-17647 GCA_018236625.1 Lasaia peninsularis
AATGTCTGCCCTTTGAAAGTTGTCTGTGTTATTAAAATAATTCACGCGGGCGAAGCCGCGGGCGGACAGCTAGTGTATATATATAATAGTGTATATATATACAAGAATTGCTTGTTTAAAGGTATTAGATATAAAACTTCCCTGATTCAAGGGACTCTATCTATTAAAAAACCGCATTAAAATTAAAGATCTAAGCATACACAGAGATAAACAGCGGAAAACAAGTTTATTTTATTCTATGTAGTAATAAATATCATCACGTTCATATCCCCGTAGCGGTAGGCACGGTTCCTTATGCACCCACGTTTAGCCGTCGTCATTAGAACCCATGTTGACGAATATCAACTCCGTCACCATATCGGGCACAAATCCAATCACAGCCAACGTTATGATTTCAGATAAACTGAAAAAAATTATAAAACAAGTTTTCTACACGAGAATCGAACACAATGGCGATTAAATTAAATATGTTTCTTAAATTTAAATAATTGAACTCATCATTATGGAATGATGTCAATTATATATCAAACAAAAACTTTCTTCTTGTGTACAGCATAACCGCTTTTTTTAGGGTTCCGTGCGTGAATAATAAACACGAGACCCAATTATAAGGCACCGCTGCCCGTTTGTCTGTATCTCATGACACATCACTCTCATGATAACTAAACAGTTGAAATATTCACAGGTGATGAATTTCTGTTGCCGCCAAGACGACAGATACTAAAAGACAGAATAAAGTAAATTATCACAGGGCATTAATGATTAAACAGCGGGTCCGACTTCGACGGAATTAAACTGGCAGACAGTTGATGTAATAAGGAATGACTTTTATTTTAGAAATGTATGAAATAAAATAACTAAATTAAAACGCGGACGAAGTCGCGGTCACAGCTAGTCATAACAGTCCGAAGGGTAGGGTAGTCGGTAGACTTGCACACCAGGCCTAACACCACCAGGTCTAACCTGGCCACAGGGCGGTGACGCATCTACAACATCTATGGTGTTTATAGGCCACGATTGTGTCTTACCATCAGGAGACTAGTGTGCCTGTTCGCTGTCTTATCTCATAAAGAAATATTGAAAGGGGCTGCCATACAACGAACGATCAAACCCGACCATCAGATGTCACTATCCATATTTAGATCGTAGTAAAAACGACAGGAGGTCGCTCGATATATTCTCAGACTAGCTGTTGCCCGCGGCTTCCCCCACGTGTGACTATCATACAAACTAAATCTAGGCAATGACTAACATTAGTACGGATTTCGTTGATATAACTCTTAACAAATAATGTATTAATTTTCACCAAATTTGATTACCATAAAAACGGTTCTAGTGAGTTAATCCTAAAAGATAGACATATAGTATATGTACGCGGACATTTTTTTAGATCATTTCAAGAAAAATAATTCTTTGATACATAAACTTATGGTATCTTGAACCGTTTTCACAGCGCACGCCACGGAAGCCCTCAAGAATGATTTGAAGAATGAATTTTCCATTATTTCTTCGCTCCTAACAGTTGCAGCGTGATGTTAAAATATATCCAAAAGCCTTCCTCGATACACAAAAAAAAATTCAGTTAGAACCAGTAGTTCCTGAGATTAGCGCGTTCAAACAAACAAACAAACAAACAAACAAACAAACAAACAAACAAACAAACAAACAAACAAACTTCAGTTTTATCAAATTAGTATAGATATAGATTATCTAGTTAAGCAGATACATATTCACTTCAAAATGAACAGTTACAATGACGTAGTAATGTGTAAAACGTTTATATAGGCAATAGATTCGGTACAGAACCCTTCGTGCGCGAATCAGACTCACACTTGGTCGGTTTTTTATTCCATATAAAAGACCACTCAATCATTGACATATTAAGGTTACAGGTACAGGTTAACTGTACCGTTATAAACTATCATTTGACCGGTACTAGAAAAATACTTATTTTTGTTTTTAAGGAAAATGGCAAAGAGTTTGCTCTAACATGTTAATTCTTAAAGTAAAAAAACAGGCCAAGTGCGAGTCAATATCACGCAGGATGGGTTCTGTAACATTGTACAATCTACAAAAAACAACAAAAAAACCTTTGTTGCATAAATAAAGAATTCTGTTTTAGTATATGTTCCTATTGCATCAAAACATCAAAAACACGTCTGTGACAATTATATCTGTCTAGCGACAACGTTTCATGAAATATATCCTGGTAACAGACAGATAGATGGGCAGCGAAGTCTTAATAGGGTCTCGTTTTATATCTTTTGGGTACAGAACCCTAAAAACGAATAATTTTGTGACATCCTATTTCTTATTAATAAGTAATCTATTGTGTTTATAGGTCTTCGTTGTCTCTTACCAATAGGAGAGCCGTGTGCTTGTCTTACCTAATAAAAATACCGGCCAAGTGCGACTCTAACTCGCGCACGACCGGTGATAGATCTTATCCCAACCCCAAGATTAGAGTCTCCGAAACCGGCGTATTTGTATGAAGAGAGTATTGAATGTGACATCAACATAGAAAACGTATAGATATTTTACAATAATTGTACAAAAAAGTAATCTTCCATTGAACAAAATTTTCAACTAAAGTAACTTAACTAGGAAAAGGATCACAGACTCAGCATAGATGTTGCAGTAGAAAATACAAAGCTGGTTTTCAATCAGCGCCTCAAAATAAGAGGAGTAGGGCTTTGTATCTTATTCAAAATATAAACGTTTGACTATATATAATAAAAATATATAATAATGATTAACAAAAAAAATGTAAAAGAAAAAAGTTAAATAAATTAAAAAAACATAATCTAATTAATAATTTCTGGCGTGAAGATATGTACGTGTATGCGAATATACATTGACTATGAATATATATTATTTAATCTGTGATAAAGTTATTAATCATTCATTTCGAATCCATTTATTATGGCATTAACATTATTATTATAATCATTTACATATTATTAAATTTTACCGCTACGCCGTAATCTATACAAATTTTTCTTGATACTTATTATTTTATCTATCCTGACGGTGAAATAATTAATGAAATAGGAAAGCTTCCTTCACATTCATCATTCTCTCCATACATACACGCATGCGGAGACTCTTGACACCACCCTCGGATATATTTGGTCTTTCATTCTTTCTACATGACTGAACCATCGGAGTATGTCCTTTCTCATTTTTACACGGACACTTTCTTTCAATCTCTCAACTCTTTCTCAGATCACATTATTACGAATGCGGTCTGCGAGCGTTACTCTACAAATTTTGCGATTATAAAAAATCTATAAAAACGGTCAAAAAATAATGTTTGTTGTACGGTGCTCCCGTCTCTATACATATGAGTATTTATTTCATTATAATTTAGTATTTTTTGTTATTGCAGAAACATAAATACATTGCTTGTGAAAATCACAGTTTATGAGATTTATAGAACACAAAGAGTTTTTTTTTTAAATAAGTGTAGAGTATGAAATCATATTTTGTCTATTTGTTGAGTTCGTCTGTGTATAACATTGTTTCACACATACCTTGGCACTGGTCGATAAGTAGACAAAATTATTGCGGGAGCATTGCCCCAGCACTGACGTTGCATATCGACGTCCTACACGAGTGTAATAAAATAGTAAAAATAGATAAATTTGTTTTCAAACTAGTCACTTTTAGATCTAGCCGCACATTATCACTATTATTGAAATACGTTTTTTTTATTATATGTTCTATTTATATACATGCCTAAATTGGTTTCAAAGAATTTTAGCAATAGATACGGCGCGGGAGGACTAAATCCTAACAACAATGTTATAATTTAAACTCAGTAAAAACTGCAACAACCGACTACAGTCTCACCATATGCATATCCTGAATGGAAATGCTTCATATGTTGCAAAAATAAAAAATAAAATATTTACCCAAACTCTTTCAAGTGTGCCTAAATTTTGAAGAGTTCCCTGGATTTGAGAACCTCCTCCTTTTTTTGAAGTCGGTTAATAAATGCGACTATTTGTGAATGTGTATTACTCCTTCACGCAAAAGTACTGAATGAATTTGGATGAAACTTTGCAGTGAGATAGCTTATTAAAACATAAGCTACTTTTTAAACAACTACTATTCAAAGAGGGTATGATTTTACGCGATAAGTATTGTAAAACCGAAAGTAGTAACCATAAGCGTGGAATAGATAATTTATACAAAGAATTTATAATAAAACAGTATAACAATGAATTTTGTACGTGTAAGATATTTTTACTTATCTCCACTATCTTACTTCTTGACTGAGACAGAAAAACTGTTGAACTGAAAGGCCGTCGAAAAAATCGTGGACAAAGTCGCGGTTGCAGCTTGTCAAAAATATTAGGCTGAGGTTGGTTGAACTACTAGCGTATTGTACCTACATGCGGTACGACGCTGATTTAGGAAAACTTTTATTCTTGTCTTTTACCCGCCTTCGGTTTAAAAAGTTTCCCTAAGGCTAAAAATTTGATCTACCTATTAAAGAACCAATAATAAATATCCCTGGACAAATTACACACGTTGTTCTAACCCTACAGTAAGCAAAATATAGGCTTGTGTAGTTAGTACATAGTCAACTATATAATACCTAGAAATAATTAAGTACCAGAATAGATATTTAATAAACACGCAGTCACAGAAATACAGACGTCTATTTTCATCATACAAACGCCTGTCCCGGTGGGGAATCGAACTAGATCCTCGTGGTGCGTATACTACTTACTTTAGTTTATAATATCTTATTTAACAGGAAATACGATCTTCACGCTGTTGTAAAACTTAAAGGCTAAGATAAGTTTGCTTTTCGCCTCTTCAGTAGATACGAAATAAATGTCGCTAGCATTAATATCTGGTGCAAGGTAATCGGTTTTTGTGCCAGAAAAACAAATACAAAACAATGTTTAGAAATAAGTTCGCCGGCCGCAGCGTGCCAACCTATTTAGCCATTGGTGCGAATATGTTTTTTATTTGCAAAACGAAAAATAGGTTAATGCGCTAAATATTTCGACCGAACTGTAATCTCGATTCGATAAACAATTTCGTCTTGTTTGATTTAAATTATTTGAAGTTTTAATTGGCTTTCGGTTTGACCGACTCGTTGGTTGAGTGGATTCTTTATGGGATAATTCTGTGAACAAATATACGGCTCTCCTGGTGGGAAGAGATAACCGTGGCCTATAGACATCATATATGTTGATGCGTCACTGTCCTGTGGCCGGGGTATTAAAGCCCTCCTCTACTCTACTCTACCCTCCGAACTGGAACACTACAATGTCATTACGGCGACAAGAATAAGTAGGGTGGTGGATCCCTACCCTGGCGGCTGGGTAAACAGCACTCTACCACCAGAAGTCATATTGAGAGTGAATCAGTTAACCTATGCTCGCCTCTTAGGAACTGCCTGGTAGGTAGGCAGATGGTCTAGTCGGGCCTTCTGTGCCCGGACCAACACGGGGAATTTGGAAGAATTAGCGTACACGCCTAACGCCAACAACCAGCCGCGAGATAGTAGATAACAATACTAATACGAGTATGTTTATATATTGTTATCTAACACCCAAAACACAAGCATATTATTATTTTGCTTAAAATCCTAAAAAAACATATAGAGTACATTTTTTAAATATATAGAGCAAGCAACAATAAAAACAAGGAACATATAAAGTTACACAGAGCTTTATAGAAAACAAAGTTTGTTAGTAATTACGTTTATTGACAGTATCTCTCCTACCGATAAATAAATCTTGCGTTGACATAACCTTTACTATGTTAAAATTTATAATAATATATTTATGGCAAGGGAAAAATACTAAAATCGTATATTATACGCCGTGCCCGTGACTTAGTCCGCTTTTTTTATGCGTTTCTATAGTAAAATCTATACCAATATTATAAAGAGGAAACGTTTGTATTTTTGTATGTTTGTATTGAATAGAGCCTATTCAATACAAACATAAATACAACACACATAAAACTACTGGATCGATTTCAAAATTTCTTTTACCTTTACTTAAAGTGGTTCTTCGTATAGGCTCTATTTTATCCCGGAAAATACATATGATTTTTCGTGGTAGTGAAAATTGTGGAGTAAGTCGATGAAAAAATTGCCGTACGTTAACGATTCTCGCAAACGCTGCCTAAAAAGTTAGAGATGTATCTTGACTTCTATAGAAAAGTTGTAGAACTCAATAATGCCTATAAAAAGTCCGCGATATTATAAACCAAACATTTATATTTCAGCCAGTAAAACTACTTTTCCATGGAATAAAAGTAATTAAAATTATTAGCCTATGTTATCGTCTAAAATACTAATTAAATACTAATCCTTATCCAAATAAATTATTTATTGAGCAAGATTGTTTCAATAGCTATCAATTACTTTTTGTTATCCCAATCCCAATCGGACAATCCATTCAAAATATATTACGAATTTAAAATTGTAGTTGGTATTAAAATGAATGATGACCGCCGATATTTGTCGCACGACTCGCAGGGCGAAACCGCAGGGGAGAGGGGTGCACATCTATGAAGCAGGTTGCCACGCGGCTCATATGTTATAAAACAAAATCACTTTCTCTGTCTATCTCTATGTATACTTAAATCTATAAAACTAAGCACCGGATTTTGATGTCGTTTCTTTTAATAGATGGAGTGATTCAAGAGAAAAGTTTTTATGTAAATAACATGTATAGTATACCCGTGCGAAGCCGGGGCGGGCCGCTAGTAAAAATATAATTAAACATTTAATATTTTATGTTGTAAAAAGGTTTTTGGATATTTTAAGATAAGACTTGAAGAATGATAATTTATATTGTTTTGTTGCATAATTGCATTGTCTACAGATTAATTATGATAATAATTCAAAGTTGAAATTATATAAAATTAAAGAAACGCATTTCTTGATAAACAGTACAAAATTTATATTGTCTAAATGTTTTTTGATTATACTATTCATACTACTATGTGCAAGAGTGTTTGTCCTTCTTAAACGTTCTAAAACGTTTATTTAAAAGCTTTTATTTAACTTGCAATGTATGCATGTAAGTAAGTATGTTTGGGCGGAATTTTAGAACTCAATTTTGAAGTAGATATCTTCAACCGATTGAGCTGTAATTTTTTATACACGTTTAGTTTGGATGACAATGCACGATAAGGTACCTGACGTCATTCTAAATCTAATATGTCGGACCAACCAAGATGGCGGAATATAATAGTTTTTTTATAGTAATTCTACAATATAGGTATCAAATGAAAGGGCTCGTTGAAAGCAACTCGAAAAATAAAAGCTTTTTCTAAAAAGTTTTTTTTTACTTTAATTTATTTACGCTTCCCTTTATATTTCGTTTAATAAACATAAAGTTTCTGTCTAATATTATGCTTATTATGGCAAAATAAGCATAATATTAAAATTTATTCACCACCATTTCCGGGAAATAAAACGTTTTCCATCCGTAAAAAGAGAGTGAATATTTTAAATATCACTCTCCCATGTTCTAGGTCGTAATCATCATTGCAGCTCCACTCATCCGCCAATAATATTTAATCATTTAAAACTTTCGCTATTTTTTTAAATTTCCGCAACCAGCTTACAACTTCAACCGAGACAAGGGGGGATACAACGTCTTCTTGTCCAAATTGTTTATTATGATTAAAACAATATTAAAATACAATATATTAAATACAAATTAATATGTTTTATCGTAATCGGCTATCCTATATGAAGACTTTTATTAGCATTAATCAGTTTATTATAAATTACTGGCTTTCCGCCCAAAGCTTCGCCCGCCTGAATTATTTTAATAACACAGACAACTTTCAAAGGGTAGACATTTTTCCAACCTATAATACTTTTTGCGTAAAAACATAACCTTTTTTTATTGTAGTCGATTAAAAAGTAGCCTATGTCCTTCCTGAAGGTAAACTCTATATCTGTACTAAATTTCATCAAAATCGGTACGGTGGTTTATATATCAAAGCGTACCAGACAGAGCTACTTTCGTATTTATAATATTAGTACGAATATGTAAATATTATTTTATTTTATAATATTTAATAATTTAATCAAAATTGCACCTACATGCACATTAATTATTACGTGACGTTTGATAATAAATATAAGTAGTTTTAAAAAAGTAATAAATTTTTTGTGAACATAAATTTAAAAAAACATCCTCATATTTTGATTTTCTCCTTATCCACTACTAGACATAGATTATTCATAATAGTCGCCATTTTTCTTCTTTCTACAACCAGCCGATGCGCAAAACTTTAAACAAATAAGGGAAGTGAAACCGCCTTTCACCATCCAAATTTCACAATCCATTTATGTAAAAATACATTTATTACATGCCTATTGGAACTAAATAAACAATGTTACCATTATGATAACCTTCATGCGAACATAAGATTGCTTATCTGAATATTTTTAATACCATAATACTACCATCGTTGAAGTCTGGATATATAAGAGACAGCAATAGTGTGGGGATACATTACAGTTTTAACCATGGTCCGCTTAACACCAGAGCAAATTCAGTTCTACAAGGACAATGGGTATGTCCTGGTCAAGGGTGCCGTGAAGGGCAAGGAGTTGGAGGAGCTCTCCAGGGAATACGACAAGCTGTTTAAGAGGAAAGAGGACTCAAAGACTGAAAGCGCGTGGGTCGGGCGCGTGCACAACCATAGAATCAGTGACAGTCCCTACACGGTAAGGGTTATAACATTTCTTTTCTTTATATATATATGATAGGAAGGCATTTGACCGCCATCTCACCTGAAGTTAAGTGACGATGCGATCGAAGGTGGAACATGTCTACCTAGAAACAACCTATTCTTTTTTGATATTGGAAGGCAAACAAGCAGACGGATTTCTTGATGGTATAAATACTCGTCGCCTATAAACACCAAAGATGGAAATGGTGCGTTGCCAACCTGAGGCTGGGATAGTAAGCCTATTGCGTGACTAAGTTTACCGGCTACCTTATCCTCCAAACCATAACACGACAATGGCGAGCACTGACGCTATTGTGGCAGAAAGAGGTGAAGATAAACATCGTTAGGAAATTTGGGATTCGTATCCAATATGGCAACGGACTTGCCATTTTTCACATTATGGGACCTAATATCGTTGGCTAATTGCGGGTGCATATGTGCCTCTGCCTATTCTTTCGGTGATATGGTTTTGACGATATTTATTTTACTTTACTGCCCAGGTCAAAGGAATCCACAACCTGCAATACCATCATGCTATTTTCGGAAAAGTACTCTACAACGAAGACCTTCTCGACGCGTTAGAAGACTGCATGGGAACAAAGAACATAGCCATCCATCACACCATGGCGCATTTCAAACCACCAAAGAACGGAGCGGCTTATCCTATGCACCAGGTAAGTTTTCTCGAAAAAATAGAATTTTTCCCCGTGTTAGTCCAGGTCCCTTGGGTAGAAAAGACCAGCTTAAGTGGGTAGAAAAGCTGTCAGGCAGCTTGTAAGACACAAGCATAAGTCAACTGTATCACCATGTGTGTGTGTTTTCCCCGTGTTGGTCCGGGTCTTCTTTGTAGAATACACCAACGGCCTTCCTACCAGGCAGCTCGTAAGAGGCGAGCAAAGGTTAACTGGGTTACTATCAACATGACCACTGGTGGTAGAGTGTTGTGCAGCAACTCGCCCGCGTAGGGATCAGTTCCATTATCAAGCCGTGCAGGTTAACAAATATAATTCTTTTAAATTGCCATAAAATCTATATGTCCCAAGTATCTAGCTTTTAAGACAAAGATTATCAACATCATAAATTCCACAATATCATTATAATATTGTCGTGTTACGGTCCGGAGGGTAGGGTAGCCGGTAGACTTGCACATAAGGTCTAACAGTCCGACCACAGGGCAACAGCGCATCTACAACATTTATGATGTCTATAGGCCACGGTTGTCTCTTACCATCAGGAGACCCATGTCAGGCATATGGTTCGTTGTTTCATACTCTAAAAAAAAGCAACGGCGAGTTTATTATTTTAGTTCGATATTCGACACGTTTATTTAATGTACTCTAGCATTTCTATATTTTATTAATATCATTGTCTAACTCCCGTAACACAAGCATAATATATTATGTTACTTAGATTAAAATCAATTTGTGTAATCTGTCCAGGGACATTTATTATTATTTATATAACGATAATAATTTAGGAGTGTGTTACCAATGTTGCCGGTAAAAAAATATGTGTTTATTCATATAACCCAGACAATAATCTCATTGAAAAATGAAACCATGTGATGAAACCAACCATCATTCTGTGTATGATTTCCGTGCTTACGTAATTGGAATTTTGTGTCGGAATTTTCATGAATATTGATTTTTTTCACAATGTTTTAATTGATTTCACTATCATTTCATTATTACTATCTAATGAAACACAAAATTTAATATTGACTTACTAATTTAGGTATGAACATAAAACCGGCCAAGTGTACGTCGGACTCGTGCACGAAGGGTACCGTACCGTATCCTTCAACTATAAACAGGATAAAATGACGATTCAAATATTTTAGTAGCATGTTAAATAAGTAAGTAGCAATGTGTATATGTAGCAATTTATTTCTTTGATCTTTGATAGATTGATCTGATTACGTTAATTGAACTGAATTATAATATTGGGGTTAAGCAGGACTGTATGTTGTCAGCACGCCTTTTTATTTGGTATGCATAAATGCTTATAAAAGTTAAGATCGCAGTATATGGAAATGCGTATAGGTGTACTATAATTAGGCTCCTCATAATCGAGGCTCCAAATATAGTCACAGTAATGAAAGACCATTGAAATAAAAGATACTTTTTTTTTGAATGCGTAAGAAACCAAAGTAAGAGTATTTGATAGAGATGATACCAGAATGGATGTAAGAGTTTTGGTTGACGACGTCGCGCTGGAACAAGTGAATGAAATTGTATATCTTGGTAGTGCCTTTGGAATGGCTGTGGGTACCCGGTAAGACCTAGGTTGACGCATCCAAATTGCTTGTGTATTACCTGAAAGTGGTGTGAAGAGTTTCCGAAACCCACGCCGGTTGTATGTAAAGAATAATGAATGTGGGGGAAGCTAAGCAAGTATGAAATCGAGACACTTGGCACTCATTACTCTCTGCTCAGCCTATAAAGGTATTTTATTGGAGGTAGAGTGCTTTGAAGCAACTCGTTCGGGTAGAGGTCCACCGCCTTACCTAGTGCTGCCAGGACTTTACCAACAGTGGCTATGTTGGAAGTGATCCAGTTAACCTATGCTCGCCTCTTACGAGCTGTCTGGTATGAAGGCAGTTGATCCATTGTACACAGGGGACCCGGAACAACACGGGGAAATGTACATATCCATTTTTTTGTAATTAGCAATTCAAGTTTTCTTTTGGTATATTTTTTAAGCAATGTTTAAAACTAAAAAAGGGGTATTTACTTAATTGCCTATGTGGTCAATCATAGTCGGTGCAATTCTACCAGACTCTGGTGAGCAAATATTTTAACACATAATTTATAATTATTTCTTTATTAACTATAAAACTATATTTATGTACTAATTATCTCGTTATCTTGTAGATAAACTTGTTGGATAAGTTTTTTCAGTTTATCTGAGAAACGTAACGTTACCTATGATTGGATTTGAGCCCAACAAAACAACAGAGTGCTGCTGAAAACAACGGACTGCTGGATAATCGATGAACGCTCCCCGTTCAAGATCACAGCAATGGGATGCCGACGCAACAGTAACATATCTCATAGCTTATTCGCTATATTTGAACGCAGAAGTAATTTCGCGTCGTAAACATCTCCACGCTAATCGGTTTAATTTTTGTTCGCTTGGCAGCTGTTGCACAATATGACAAAAGCAATGTTCTTCATAGATTTGAGGATAAAAATATTTCATAGATGAAGAACAGCAACGCACCTATATATAGTTATTTATTTGTAGGTGTAGGTTATAACATTGTAGTTATTTGTAGGTGGCAATCGCACTTCAATGTGAGTGGAATAACAGTAGGTACGCGATGTTAGCGTTAAATTAGCGCCTGGCTTATTAATAATAAACAAATGATAATTCTATAGTAGATTATAATCTAGAAAATCAATAAATTGTCAATTTTTTTATTCATTGAGTTTTTAGTAAATATCATAAATAATCCCAAATAAGACCGAAGATTGTTAAATATGTGCCTAACCTTAAATAATTGTGAGAAATAACTAATTTAAATTAGCACTAGCTGGCCCGGCGAACTTCATATCGCCTTACAGTACGTGTATGTGGTGTTACCTTTTAGCTAAACTAATTTAGGCTTTGATGAACGTAATATAATGATACAAAATAAATATTAATATGGAAAGATATATAAAAGTATTCTATTATGATGAATAATTTCTAAAAGTATTTGACAGAATGGACAACAAATGTTTGACATGTATTAATCATATTTTATTGAAAATTATTCATTTTTCATAATTATTTAATCATCTAGTTTTCATTGTTTTTAAGATCTATTCTACTATTCGGGGCGGAGACAAATCCAACGAATCAAAAACAACAGCAGATCTCGAGTTATAAGTGTTGTAAAAAACCCGACTTTCTTTTATATACTCGTATTTAATATAGATTATTGCGTGACATTTTAGAAACGCGTATTATATGCGGCGCACAGTTGCCGCGCGTCAGGTTTTTCTATTAATGTTTGCTTGATGCACCGAATGTAATTACCATTACATAAATTTAGGAACCCAGTTGATAAAGATTTTTTTAATGATTTTCAGGTTTTTAAACGGTTTCAATATTGAAGATAGTTATGCCATCAAATTATGTTTGGACCAGTCGGAGCTGTTGTGTAGGTACGGTATGTTGTGAAACTCGAATACGCCGTGTTCCTCATTCTTATATCCTCGCACAGGACCCTGGGAGATGTGCACAGTTCGTGACTCCCGCCCTTCGGCAAATACAGAATCATTTTATATAACACTTACAGATAAAAATATGATAAAATATATGTTGATTTTCATTATCACACTGGAGATTATCAATACCTATTTTTTAATTGTGCCTACTTTTTCGACTTTTGTACTTAACTTAAAAAAATATCTTTAAATAAAACCGCGGTTTTAATCTACAACAGAACCCGGACCAACACGGGGTAAATAATAATTAATTTAATTTAATATTACATACATACACTTCAATTTTATTTATTTGTATCGATGAGAATGAAGTAAATTAAAATACGATTAAAAACTTTTTTTTATTTCCTACCGCCATAATGACCTACCGCGACGACGCACCTATAACAACTATGGTGCCTACAGACCGCGATTGTCTCTTACCATCAAAAATGAATTCTTCGGTATACCTAAAATTAAAACAAACTCTTTAATGTTTCAAAAGTTAAAGTACAAGAGCTTATCACCAGCAAGTGAGACTTTAGTCTGTTTTTACTTATTTGTTAAGAGATTTCGAACAACTTTACTTTTATAAAACAAAATCCATTGGACGCGTTGTTATTTAATCTTTTGATTTGCACGCCCCTCTGCAGTAGTTAGTTCGGGCTTCCGTGCTGGTAGTTAGGTTCGATTCCCGACATGTCCCAATAAGTTTTTGTACATTTTCGAAGTGCTCATGCGTGGAGGAAAACATCGTAATGAAATTTGTATTCATGTATTCGATTTCAACCTCATATGGGATCGGAGTTCGGACCTAGTTTCCCTTCTGGGTTGCAGAGATGACATTCGCTCTCTGTCTGGCGACCTTGTCAAATCCCCTAGATAAGATACCTAGCTGACCCGACATCACCTGATATAGAAACGGCCAGGGCGAAGAGGTTTGTATGTTTTATTTTAATACCTAAAGAAGCGGTGCAAGTTCTCGGAGTCGGCTTGTAGTTAATATTATTGGAATAACAAAAAGGTATTTTAATGTAACATTCGCTTTTTACAAAATGCATATTATGTATGTTTTAGAATTTTTGTCTGTCAGTCTGTTTGTCTGTTTGTACCCGCTAATCTTTGAAACGGCTAGACCGATTCTGAAGGGACTTTTACTGGCAGATAGCTAATAAGAAACGGCATAGGCTACTTTTATTTTAGAAATACTTAAAAGAAATTATAATATTAAACAAAAACGCGGACGAAGTCGCGGGCACAGCTAGTCATTTATATTTATCGTCTCGCTTTTTGTAATTCGGCAACACCATTCGCAACATGCATTTTGTTCAGACTGTTTAAACTGCAAGCTTCTTTACACCTAAATTTTCAATTTTATTTCACCGGATTGGCAGTTGATATTTTTTAAAACCAGATTGTTTAATTTTAATTTAGATTTAAATCATCATGTCGTCATTTTAATCCAAGCGCAATGTGATCTTTATTTAGACGCACCAAGTTTCAAATTTGTTTGCATGCATGTTACCTAAACCAATGGTATGAAGTTCTAGGGTTCGTAAATGCTAAAAAATGCTGAAAACGTATTTTTTCATATTAAGCCTGACGGCACACAATTAACTTTATTATTACGTTGAGAGACGTAAGAAGGAAGATAACAACAGGAAGTATTAGATATATTAGATAACAACATCAGCTACATTGTTAGGGGCCTATATTGGTAATATACGACTTTTTTAATGTGGGTTTATAAAATACTATGCATAATATTATAATTTTCTTTTCAGATGATGATATAAATTGTTATTTAGGGTCATTTAATGGAAAAATAAAAAAATGCGATTTAGTTCTGTCAATGTTAATAGTCACAGACGATTTGTTGGTATCTTTAGCTCCCAAATTAAAAAAGGTGAATTGCAATTAGCTACATAAATTTGTGTAATTTGTCCACAAATATTTATGTACTAGCTACACTCGCGACTTCATCTACAATTTTTAGGACGGCCTGTTGACAACAGTTCTTCTTTGACTTCACCAAAGCGAAAATTGCATTCACTCCTGAGATAATAAAATAACCAATTCGGGCCAAGAACGTGAGGCTTTTTTATATTATGATATTATTATAGTAAGTATTACAAGGGTCTATAAAAGATAGTTGAATTGGCTGTGTTTTCTGAACTATAAAACATAAGACTTGAAAAAAATACCGCATAGTCTCTAAATGAATACGAAACGAAGGAAAAACAATAAATTAAATCGGACTGCGCATTTCTGAATTATAGCCAAATTAATTTCAGGCTTTATCCCTCTCTCACGGAACTTGAGTTAACGGGAACATAGGCTACACGCTAGACAAATTTTGTCAAAATCTGTTCAGTAGTGTTAGCGTGAATCGCGGCTGTTTACAGACGGACAGACAGACATACAGAAATACTAAAAAAAATAATAATGTATTTCGCTCCCCCTTTTAGTCGCCTAGGCTTACCTATTTTGTTTAAATATCTTCAATATACAGAATTCTTCTATTTTATTTTATGTATATACACTAAATAATACACTAACATTTAAAAAATATAAAATTTAGTGCCAAAAAGGCACAAAATGCATTAAATATTTATTTATTTAATTCTTTATTGTAGACAAAACAATATAAAAAAACAATCAGTTAAAGATATTACAGTATAAAAGTCCGAATATTCTTTACCAATTGTACTAAAAGCAGGTCTAAACACGTGAATCGACTTACTTGTTAAGATACTCGTAGTTTCAACAAAGTTCACTCGTTACCACGACGGAAAAATAACTCCTGTAGCCTTATAATACCGACTTACTTATTCGTATTAGTATGAACATAAAGTCAGTAGGTACGTTAAGTTCGCAGTATTATTCCGTTGAGGAATGTATCCAGCAAACTTTGTCGAAAAGCAAATGATCATAGTTTTGGACTGGCAACGTATTGATCATTATGTATATAAAATACCATCACCATCAGCCTTTTTAAACTGTGTAAACATGTTTAAAATAACCGCTATAATTTTCTGTAACCGTTTGCTCTAAACTTCACAACTTCCAAACTTCTGCTCGGTTTTGGATTGAGGTCGGAACGTGTACAGATTAAAAAACTTTGACCTGAGAGCTAGATACGGGATGAACAATGTAGGTCGAGAGACCATAAGCATTTCTCTTAGAAAAACTAGCTATCGTAGTAGACACATCATGAGGAACCGTTTATGAAGAGTTGTTAAATTTATAGCCTAGAGCCGACACCGTAATTAAAGTTAAAAAAAAATAGTAAAATGAAAACTACTGGAAAAAGAAGAGAATATGATAAAAATGATAGGAAAAATAAATTACACTCGAATCGAATTCGGGGAGTGGGAGGAGTGAGGTTTTAAAAGTAAAAATTTGTTTATATCTACTCCTGATAAAACCATAAGTACTAGGAAACAAGTTTAATAGCAAAGTTGTAGGCAATAAAAAGATCTACAACTTTTGTATTTACTCTTTTTTCACATAACAACGCTCAAATTTTTTTTTATAGATGATAACTAGGGGATTTGACTAGGACACCAGTTTTTAAAAGCGACTGCCATCTGACCTCTGCAACCCAAAAGGAGAATTAGGTCCAAACTTTCCAACGAATCCGGGTTTCCTTACAATGTTTTCCTTCACCGTAAGATCACTCAGAAAATGGACATAGGTCAGAAAAAATCATCAGTATTTGGCGGGGTTCACACTTAGACTATACGAATGGAATTAAATAATATAAAGTTGTGTTAGTAGGTATATTAGTATAGTAGTTATACTATTTATAACTCATGAACGGCATGGTTCTTATGTATGGGAACAGATGATATACCAGATAATGCCAGTCTGAAAGATCAAGTAGCACTATTACGTTGGGTGAAGAAAAATATTGCAAGCTTTGGTGGAAATCCGGCTGTAGCGCAGGATCGTCACCTGTAGACCTTTTGATGATTTCTAAAATGGCAAAAGGTTTATTCAAAAGAGTAATACCAGAAAGTGGATCCAATACTGCAGCATTTAGTGTACAAAAAAATCCTCTTCAGAATGCTAAAGATTACTCAAAATTATTGAAATTTGAAAATGTTGATGATATATATGCAGTAGAAGAATTTCTCAAAAGCATGTCAGTAAATAAACTGATTTCTGCTGATCTTTGGCGTAGACCAGACAATTTTCTAGTACATTCTTGTGTGGAGCGAAAAACCAAAGAAGAAAGTTTTCTTGATGATAGTCCAGTGAATATACTTAAAAGTGGTAATTATGAAAAGTTACCAATGTTGTATGGTTTTGCTGACTTGGAGGTACTTGTCCGTTTTTCTGTATTTGAAATACTTAAAGATCCAATGAATGAACATTTTTCTAAGTTTCTCCCAGATGACTACAATTCGATAGTGATGAACAGAAGGAAGAATTGGCAAGAAAAGTAAAGGAATTCTATTTTGGTGATAAGCCAGTAGGACCAGAAAGTATTTTAGCCTACGTTGATTATTATTCGGATATAATATTTACTCATCCTACTCTAAAATCTATCAAATTGCAAGTAGAATCTGGAAATAAAAATATATACTTGTATGAATATTCTTATATGGATGAAAGTACTACGCCAGTTCCACCTACCAAAGTACGTGGAGCAAACCACTGTGCTCAAACAATTGCTATATTAGACCAACCTACCCAATGCCGGGATTTCCTACAGAATTTTC
>DVZL01001469.1:0-17646 GCA_018236625.1 Lasaia peninsularis
TAGAATTATTTTCTAGTTTTTAGTTGTACAAGCAATAAAAGCGTGTTTTATAGTTTTTTAAACTATTATTTATTAACAAACTATATTAAAAAGAGGGTTTGTTTTACGCAATAAGTATTATGAGTCGGAAAAAATTCTGCGCTTTGATGATTACGCGGGCGAAACCGCGGGCGGTAGGATGGTTATAATAAATAGTATGCCATTTTGTATTATATCCACGTATTTGCAATTTACCCATCAATATTCATAAGTTATGGTTACATCATTTCCCGGGACGGCACCTTTGTTATTCATTAGCAAATCGTCTCTAGCGTGTACTTCTTTATATAATTGTACTAGTTCTTGCTTGTGATAAGTGTTCTTGTTTTCCCCGTGATAGTCCGGGTCCCTAGCCTAGAATAGAATATCTCTCCCTCTCAGGCAGCTCGTAAGAGGTGAGCATAAGTTAACAGGGTCACTACAAACATGAACCCTAGTGGTAGAGTGCTTTGCAGCAATTCATCCGGGTAGGGATCCACCGCCTTACTATTGCTGACGCCATAATGAAATTGTCGTCTTCCAGTCCGAAGGGTCAGTTATTCGATACTTAGAATGACTTGCGCATCCCAGTCAAGGGACAGCGGTTGTCTCTTACCATCAGCTTGTTAGTGGTATTATAAAAAAGTACCTTCACACCTATTATCCCGAAGGGGTAAGCAGGGGTGTGCTAGTATATCCACGAGTCGTAAGTCCAGTAGATGTACTAGAACACCCACGATTAGTCAAGGTACTAAGGCCCTGATTTGATAGGTGGCAAGTCTATCGCCACTTCGGGCACATTCGAATCCCGGGCAATGTAATGCTTACTCAGAATAATCTGAAAAACATTTAAGAAAAGTTACCCGACCTGGAATTGAACCCGGGATATTACGCGGCTAACGGTCTTAACAGTCCGCAACGTTACACCACAGAGGCCTATGTTAATTTGCCTTATCATAAAAAAAACTTCGCGTGGGCTTTCAAATCTAATCAATAGGGTTACTTTTGGTGTTATATTTTTAAATCCTGATTGAACATATACACGGGCATGCTAATTTTAATATTAGTAAAAAAAATATGTCTTTCATAAAAAAAGTCTAAGGTTGTTTTAAATATGGAATATATTATATCATTGTTATGACTTATGATACAATTTAATTATTAAATCAAAAAACTACAAAATAAAAAAACAATAAAAATATAATGTCAAAGAAGTATATATAAAACAACTATCATTAGCAAAATTCGTTATATCTAATTCATTACATATTTCTCGTTCTAGCCTTAATCCGTTCAAAGTCCTCTATATAATCTCGGGAATTTGACAAGGGCGTTAGCGCCATCTGACCTCTACAACTCAAAAGAGAAATTAGGACCCAAGTCAAATACGAATACACGATTCGAACGACGATTCATCTTTCCTAATGCGAACTTCTAAGGAATGGAATTCGCTGCCTGCGAGTGTGTTCCCAGAACAATATAACCTGGCCATGTCTAAGGCTAGAGTGAATAGGCTGTATCTAGGTAGGCATGTTCCATTTTCGGCCGCATCGTCACTTAACATTAGGTTTAATGGCGGTCAGGCGCCTATTCTAAAATTAAAAAAAGAATCGGATTTACTCTCGATGTTATCCTACACTTTAAGAGTAGTCCAAAAAATGTGTTTAAGTTAGAAAACCTGTCAAGTGCGAGTCGGACTCGCGCACAAAGAGTTTCATGTCATTATCAATCAAAATGGCAAAAAAATTATCACGGCTTGTGAGATACAGCTTGGTGACAAACAGACTGACAGCCAAACAGCGGAATACCCTCCAAACCAGAACACGACAATGGAGAGCACTGACGCTATTGTGGCAGGAATAGGTAAGGCGGTAGTATCCGGGCGAGTCGTTGCTAGACTCTACCACCTAGTAAACGTCAAGAAAAACCTGAGGCCGCGAACAACAGGTAGTGTTATTAATAAAATAAAACCTTTGTCCTGTTGCGACCTTAAATATCTGCCAAGTAGCCTTAAAAGGATAAAAAAAACTTTTTGTTCCGCAGTTATCTTATTCTTCATGCGCTACCCATTACTCATAAAGTTACAAATGATAATACAAGTGACATAAATTCTTTGAATCTGCGTAGGAGTGACTCACAACAGTAGTGTCTGTCTGTCACCAGGATGTATCTCATGAATCGTAATAGCTATGAAGTTGATATTTCCCCTGATGATGTATTTCTGTTGCTATAACAACAAATACTGAAAATAGGATAAGATTCATAGTTAAAGGCAGTTTCCCAAGAGGCTAAACAATTTCTATTTCTGTGGCTATTTCATTTTTTCAAAGCTGGTTTGTTTGGACGTTGTCAAATTTAGAATGAGTTAACACTTTTTATTTTATGGGATAAGAAAGCGAACAACTACATGGGTTTCCCGATGATGTGCAAGTCAACCTGCTACCCTACCCTCCGGATCGGAACACGACGATGTCATTTTAGCGGTAGGAATAGGTAAGGTGATGGATCCCTACCCGGGCGATTTGCTGCACAGCACTCTACCACCAGTGGTATTATTGACTATGACCTTATTAACCTATGCTCGCCTCTTACGAGTTGCCTCGTAAAAAGGCAGATGGTCTATTCTACACAGAGGACCCGGGCCAAAACACGGGGAAAAGGAAATAAAAATTTTAGTTCATGGGACATCCATACAACAAACATAATTTTTTATTGTTTTTAAAAATAATAGCACGGAACTCCTTGTACGCGAATACGACTCGCACTTGGTCTATTTTTGTAGTTTATGTAGTGGTAGATATTTTATATGATAAAGTGGTATTAGTATAATAAAACCTTTGTCCTGTATTGACCTTAAATATCTGCCAAGTAACCTTAAAATGATATTAAACTTTTTATTTCGTTGTATTCTTAGTGCGCTACTTATTACTCATAAAGTTCCAAATGATACTACAAGTGACATAAATTTACTTAATCTGCGTAGGAGTGACTCATAACAGTAGTTTCGACAATCGGTCACGCTAGATCAATATATAATATTTTAACCAGTTTATTTGCAATGTTTCATTCATTTCCTTATCTCCACAGTATAAAACAAAGTATTTGTGACCGGCTGAACAAATTTTCATGTGATTTTCAAGAATGTACAGAGTAAAATACATCTTAGATATAGTGACTAGTGAGAAAGATTTATAAAAATAATGTATATTGCATGTCTATTGAAATACAAGACCATATTCCTGATAATCTTAAATTACTTCAGCTTAAAAGATTTCGTAAGAAGGTATTTGACTTACTGTTAGAGAAAACATATTATAGCATAAATGATTATTTTGAAGATAAGATTAAGTAATAAATACATCTAATTAATACTGATATATTTTAAATTTCATAAAAAAAGTCATGGTTGCCGGGGATTTTGTTTTGCGTTTCTTCTCCTGACTGACTAGGTTTGGAAACGGTGGTAGTTTAAGGTAGACAGGGTTATAATAAGTCGGGTATAAATTAATGTTTATAAATAATAAGATAATAATTAGTATATAACTAGCTATTCCGGCGATCTTTGTACCACCCGCACATGAAAAGAACTTTCTTTTAAATTTAATTTGATTTCGAACAATTATTAAATTTCACATTAATATTTATACGATAGTAACGTTACTCCATTCCCGGAAACTTAAGTTTTTGTTACGATATTAAAGTTTAAATTGACTTTTAAGTATTATTACCAAACTTTTATATGAAAATACAGAAAAATGTTTTAGATTTTTTCAGGCAACTTATCAAATTTATCTCTCCGTAAAAACCATCTTCGTATTTCTAAAAATATAATTAAATAAATCGGTGCAGCCTTTCTAGAGTTTTACGCTTAGCAACACATTTAGCGATCTATTTTTATTATATGTATATTGTATATAGATATATAGTATTACAATAAATAAATATAAATTATATATTAAAATATTTGCACACCACAATGTGGTAGAATATGTTGGTACACCTAATCAAAAACTTTTGTTTTGTAACATTGTAACAACTTTTTAACACACATATTCGGCAAATGAATCATTTTCATTTCATTAGATTTTAAATGCGGACCTAATCAAGATTGGGCCTGGTTTCCCTTGTGAGTCGCAGAGGTCAAATGGCAGTCGCTCTGTATAAAACCTGTCGAACTTTTCAAATCTCCCAGATTAGGTAGCTAAACCCGATATCATCTCATGTAGCACCGGGAAAGCTAGGCTGAAGAAGAAAAAGAGTCGAGAAACGGTGAACAGGCATTAGAATCACTATTACCTATTCTTGCTTCCATAATGTTAGTGCTTGCTTATGTCATATTCCGATTAGGCAATAGACATCCCAGCATCAGAAACTTTGGTTGAATTTGCACTGCACCTCCAGGAGATTTGTCTGCTTATGAAGACATAAAAACCGAGCAAGTGCGAGTCGAACTCGCGTTCGCGTAAGGGTTCCGTACTATTTATTATCTACAAAAACTCCAATAAATACGTTTTTTGTTAGGGAGCACTCTTTATATATTCATTTCATTCTGTTTTTAATTTTGTTGTTATAACGACAACAGAAATAGGTTACATCATCTATGAAAATTTCAACTGTTTAGCTATCATGGTTTATGAAATACACAATGGTGATAGACAAACAGACAGATGCATATCGGAGTATTAGTAATAGGGTTCCGTATTTACACTTAGGGAACGGAACCCTAAAATTATAGCAACAACATCAAATAAATTTAGATGTCAGAATCGTCGCCTATGTAAATTTTCGAGTTTTCAATAAGATACCGACTGCTTACATGATTTTAGTTACCTAAATTGCTTAAAAAATATGACGAAAACTAAGCAATTTTATACGTCTGATTCGATACCGTTACTACACCAACGAGGTGACCGAAAGACCCATTTTTCAATTGCAACCTTCGAGTCTTATCACATTTGCTTATCTACTTTTTACGTGAAAATGATTTTGAATTGCACAAAATATGTTTCGATATTCATTTTAATTTTAAAAGGTTAAAACAAAGGATAAAAAAATGGAACCCTTTTACTGAGACTCCATATACGTATGTCTGTGACAAGGCTGTATCTCATAAACCGTGATGGTAAGAAAATTAAAATTTTCACAGATTATGTATGTCTCTTGCCGCTTTAACAGCAACTTATGCCGAAAGCATCATATAATAAATATACTATAAAGGGTGATCCAACACAACGAACGTGTTTTTTTCCTTTATTATAGATCATGGTACATGGTACATGGTACATGGTGAAACACTTGGTCAGTTTTTAATTCAATTTGATTAAAGAAGCCGTGGTTGCACAGGAATTTGTTTGGGTGTTTCTTCTCCTGACTGGCTAGGTTTGGAAACTGTGGTAGTACAAAGTAGTGAGACTTTAATCTAATTGCCGGGGAGTTTGTTTTGCCGTTTCTTCTCCTGAATAGCTAGGTTTAGAAAGGGTAGTATTTTATGGTAGATAAGGTAAAATAAGTCGGGTACAATTAATATTTATAATAATTAGTAACAATTAAGTTATTTCTTAAAATATATGCACACATATATATAGAATATGGGGGTATAATGAAATACTTTTTAAAATAACTTTTTGACTCACATATTCCAGAAATATATTTATATTTTTGGATTTTATAACAGATACTAGAATAAATTTAATACAACATTTCGACCTTGAAATACAATTATCAAAGTTGATCAAACAAACGCTTGTCCCCGTCAGTAATCAAACTCGAGCCTCATAGTAACTTGGGGACTTTAGGCGTGTACACTAACTAACTCCTTGACCAACTAGTCGAGATTAACTCGTAGAACAAGTTGCCCAACCCAAAATTCGAACCTGGGATCTCGTGTATCAAAGTGGTAGGTACACTAACTTCGTTCGACCATGGAGGCGATGAATTGTAATATATCAATAATAATAAAAGCCGATGATTTTTAATCGATTCGTAAGAGGATTTTTGGGCCTACGCTAGCTTATAGAAAAGATATAAATCAGTATTATAACTTAAATACGCTTAAGCGCGGAAAGATGTGTATTGAACTCGTTGCAACCCGCGCCTTTGCTTGCGTTATAAAAGATTATTACAAGCACAATATAAAATCTTTTTACGGAGTTTCCTATACATTCCGCTTGTTAGGTGTAATAAAAATAAAACAGCCCATGTGCAAGTCGGACTCTCACGCGAAGGTTTTCGTATTTTATAGAAAAAAACGGCAAAAAATGACGTTTGTTATATGGGAGCACCCTTTATATATTTTATTCTGTTTATTGTTATTAGTATGTATTGTTATAGAAACAACAGAAGTACATCATCTGTGAAAAGTTTAACCGTCTAGCTCGGGTTTATCGGGTTTATGAGATACAGCCTGCTGACAGACAGATAGACGGACTGACTGACTTATTATTTAACCGCCACTGTTGTGAGGGTAGTTGGAATCCGACTTTGATGAATTTATTCCCGGGTTCGATGACCAGGTTGGGTAACTGTTTCTGAGTTTTTTTGAGCTTATCTGGAAAATATAACGTCGTCAAGATTTGATTTGTGTTATAGTGGCGACGGACTTGCCACATGTCGCATCCTTGGACCTAAAATCGTCTGTTATACATGTATGAATAAATAACTCTGCCTACCGCTTAGAGGATAAGGGTGTGTTGATATTTTTTTCATCGTAGCCTTATCCCGTATTGCATAACATGATATCGAGGTCGACTACTTAATCTAGGAAATTTGACTAGGACACCAGTTTTTACGCAAAGTGACTGCCATCTGACCTCTGCAACCCAGAAGGGGAAACCAGACCCAAACCTAGATTGAGTCGAATACAATGAATCCGGGTTTCCTCACGATTCTCCTTTACGGTCAGAGTACTCATAAAATGTACATACCTAAGTAAAAACTCATGGATACATGGCGTGGTTCGAACTTGGACTATACGAATGGAAGTCCGAAGTGCGTAACGCTTGGCCACCAAGGAAGATATTCATTTATTTCAATGATATAAAGCTCACATATCATACGCCCATGGAGGCCAACTTTCCCACAGAACTAACCGACCAATAGTTAAAACGTAATGATTTAAACTCAACTTCGTTCGTCCATAAAACTCCAAAACCGGTGAATTTTCTCAAATTAAATTAACATAATTGTCTCATTATGTCTGGCTTCATAAAGAATGATATTTAATAGCCTCAAAACTCTTGGAAAATGTTCGGCTTTGTGTTGAAGATGTCACTTTATGGTCCCGAGAAAGCGGTTTGGTCTTCATCAATAAGAGCATTGTTTGATTCTAGACCCAGGCAATTTGTTTTTCGAGTTATAAAATTATTTATCATAAGCCTTGTACTATTTATCATAACTTTTAAATAATTTACTAATTATAGGTATAAAAACTGGCCAAGTGCGAGTCACACCCACGCTCAAAGGGTTCCAAAAAGACGTTTGTTGTATAGGAACACTCTTTATATATTTATTATATTTTTGAAATTTTGTTTTTATAGCGGCAACAGAAATACATCATCTGGGAAAATTTTAACCGTGTAGCTGTCGTTGTTTATGAGGTACAGCCTGATGACAGACAAACGGACAGCAGAGTCTTTCTAATAGGATTCTTAAAGAACTAATTTTTAAACTTTCTAACATTTTTTTTTCATTACAATTATTATTTAAATAAAAATATAATACAAAGAGATCACAAAACGGTTTTCGTTATCTTTTTGTATTTATATATATATAGATAGATATATGTGACACATAAAATTAAAAATAAATACATGTTCCTGGACAAATTACAATAATAAATCTAATCACAAAGTAAGCAAATTACGTACATGTGACATGTGACAATGATATGTTTTTTTTTCTTCAACACTGTAAATACCAATGGCATCATCAATGAACAGCCCATAGTTTATTATTTTACCATTAATGACTCATGAGTTTTTCGATGTACGAGCGAGATTTATCTTATTCATTTACCTTAGAAATAACCTTTCCAGTCGACGATATCGGTTTACCTCTTAGAAAACGTGACCACACGTTCTGAATACTGGTTTTGCCGGGGTCGAGATGCAAAGTTAACAAAAACTTATAACACTTTCCGACCGGCCGCTTCCGTAAGTAAATAGGTATAACTGATCGGTAATAAATGTTTGTAGGTAAGACATCTTTTTATTATATGACGATGTACTTATTACTCATTGAAAGCTATAAGCGCTGCCATTTTTGATAGATGTTTTAAATTCTTTTTTTTTCATTCACATTCACTTTATTTTTATTTGAAGTTAATTTATAGTGAGTCTATTTTAATAAAATTGCACAGTTGGTAAAAAAATATTAACGGTTATTTTTTTTGTATAATAATATTAATTTTAAATGCCCAAATTTGACATTGATTATTACCATTCTGACACCAAAAATAGATATATAAATAGATAAATAAATAAATATGAAATTAATATAAACTATTTGTTACAATATTTGCAAATCATAATGCAATAAAATATGTATGTACAAATTAAATATAAAATCTTTGCTAAAAGAACGAGGTTAGGACAAAACCAATATGCGGTGATTTATTTCATATATTCAGTTCTTTATTATATTTTTTTTATATTAAGAACCGCGGTGGGCTAGTGATACTATCATTGAATTTCTATTTCAGTGGTCCAGGTTCGTACCCTGCCCTGTACCAATGAGTTTTTCTAACTTTAGTTGATTTTCTAACTGCTCTCACGATAAAGAAATACATCGTGAGGGAATACGGTATTTGTGGCCGATATGGCGACGGACTTGCCATGCCACTTGTCACAACGTGGGACCTATAAATATCGTCTGCTTATCGTAAGTGCATATGTATATCTGCATACCGTTTCGGGAAAATGGGCGTGATGATATATTATTTTTATCATTTCCTGGTTGAAAATTAAAAAACTTTTTATTTTACCGTGTCACTTACATTAAAATTTATTTTTTGGATAGCCGACCGGTTTCGCTTAGCGTCATCAAAGCTAAAACTGAAGTAAGGTGAAATTTAATAATAAGGTAGTAAAAATAAAGAATATACGTATATTCGCATTATTATATAAGTATACGATGGTAAAAGGTACCTATATAGAATTTTGCATAGCAACCCCTACGCTACGGAAAAAGACAAAAGGGGTGCATATTATATCACTTTAACGATACAAAGTGTCATGTGGGTGTACAGTGACGAACACAGGAGTATTTACATTTCATTAACAATGTTTTATAATGAAAACACATAGCTTTCTAAAAATAACCTCACTTTTAATTACCAGCAGCAGTATTTCTAAATAATACTGCTGCTGGTAATTAAAAGAATATAACTTAGGAACCCTCAAGAATAGAGAGGTCATACATACATACATATCCTTACGCCACGTCCCTTAAGGGGTAGGTAGAGAGTATCAAGTGCCAAGTGTCACGATGGATGCATACTTGCACAGCTGCCTCCATGTTTATTAATCTCTTTATACAAACACGCCGGTTTCGGTTTTATTTGGTCGTGGAATTTCAACTGAGGTCTCCCCAAATACCTATATCCATTTAATTTCGCTTTATATATCTGTTTTGTCAGTCTATCATCTTAATAATCATTGCTTAGGGTTAGGGTAGGGTAGGGTGCAAAGGTTAGGGAACGCATCCGTGATGGTGTTGCGAGTGTTCGTGGGCAATCACTTACCATCAGGTGGTCCACTTGCCCGTTTGTCTTCTCGTCTATAAAAATTACATGTTAGTATGCGTCGGTTTCCTTATGAATAAAACAAAGACAATGATTATTATAATACACGTATCGATCTATTTATTACGATTTCTAAAGGATCTAGAAACTCTAGTAGAAACTTTATCAAACCATAGCCAAATCATACTCGTATATGTATATCAAAGTCACGCTATGCAAATTTCATACTCCACAGTTTCTTCTTTTTCGTCCTAGCTTTTTTCGGTCTATATATACCAGATGATATCGGAGTCGATTACATAATATAGGAGATTTGAAAATACTTCAGTTTTTATACAGAGCGGCTGCCATCTGACCTCTGCAACCCAGAAGGTAAGCAGCGTTTATAGAATGACAGGTTTGGCTATGACATGGAATCACTTTATCTCGAGTTTGTTTGCCTATGACACGAAATCGTTGGATCTAGTGTATGTTTGGCTTTGACACAGAATCATGGGATCTCGTGTATATTTGCCTATGACACGAAAGCATTGTATCTTTCGTTGTTTGATTGGCTATGGCGCGAAATCATTGGATCTCCCGTTGTTTGTTTGTCTATGACACGAAATCAGTGGAAGTTCCAAAGATTTCTGCTCCATGATAACGGTGTACATGAGAGTATCGCGTGCATCAAGCATTTAGTTAACTCATTCGCATTTCGTTTCGAATGCAATTTTATTTGCTGGTAATTGTGCCTGCCTTTCTCCTCAATCAATCACCTGAATGCAAAGCTTGACCTGCATTTGCAAATGTTTTACAAGAAATCTGCACTGGAAGTGTTTATCTTGATTTCAATAACCAAGTAATCAACATCTTGACATTTTAGATTACTTGAGTCTTTGTTTGTACCTGTGATACAAACGCAATATATATATTTGTTAATAAAATTGATATGTATACAAAAATAATGTATTCAATTATGTTTATAGCTGTGCCCGCGACTTCTTCCGCGTTTTCGTTTAATTATTTTGTGTTATACATTTCTAATACAAAAGTAGCCCAAGCTATTTATATTACATCAGTTGCCTGCCAGTGAAAGTCCCATCAAAATCTTTCCAGCCGTTTCAGAGGTTAGCGAGTACAAACAGACAGACGAAAATTTTAAAAATACTATTTTGGTATGTTAATTAGTAATCTCGTCAATTTTAATCTTGTAAACATACATATGCATTTAGTAAGAAGCGATTATTTTAATATTAAATACAGATATTCCAATTTTATTTATTGTAGGTATATATGTAAAAGTAAATAGTCCTTTTTTATTCAACCTGACAATCCTCTTCTAAGCATCGCTAGTTACTTTGCAGAGTTGCCTATGCCTAACCTACATGGGTTACGTTACTAAAAATTAACGTTTTAGTCATAAAAGTAACACATTTTTATTTGATAATAGCTGTCCTGGCGAACTTCATTCCGCACTTATGGGGTATGAAAACCAAAATGTTAAAAGCAAAATAATGAAAAAACTCACTTTTAAAATTAATTAGATTTCTGAACGCCTATTCAAATTTAATTGGGTTTTGAACGAAATAACGAACATAAAATGTTTGAAAGGTTGGAATATTTTCTAAGGGAAAACGAAATTGTTATTTTGACTATATTTCCAGTATCTTTTTTATATTAACTCACCTTTTAAAACTTCTCTAGACTGCAAATGGAATCTGGAATACAAATAATTCAAAAGCAAAAATACGGCAAATTCTTAGTCCAGCCGTTCTCTAGTTTTAGCGAGACTAACGAGCAATTGATACCTAGTATTAAACAAAAAAAAATTCAAGATTAATTAGAAGAAATGAGTTTTCAATTGCATTTATATATATTTCTCTTATAAAGCCCCGGTGGCCTAGTGGTATGCGCTTCGGACTTCCAATCCTATAGTCCAGGATCAAACCCCGTCACTAATACTACTAATAAGTTTTTCTAACTTAAGTAGGTACATTTTCTAAGTGCTACTACGGTGAAGTAAAACATCATAAGGTTCACTTGTCATGTCTCCTAATATCGTCGGCTAATCGTGAGTGCATATGTATCTGTGCCTTCCATTTCTGGGATGTAATAGACCCATCGCATCTAGTAAAATAACCGACTAACATTAGCTTACACGTTGTAACATTTAAACATAAATATTATAAAAATATTATTGAAAGAAAATTACCTGGCAAAATTCCTTTCTATAATATCGTCTTCTAATCGTGAGTGCACATTTAAACTTTATCCAACTCGTGGTCAACATTCAAATTAAAATAAAAACTTGTTGAATAAAACCAGAATTCGTGCGTTATGGTGAAAAGTACTTAAATTAAGTATATCTTATCTTTTTAACCCAATCGTGATCATTTAAATAGAAATAGATTAGCCATTAAAGAGACACTTTTACTTTCTATTAGGCCTCTCATCAATGATTTCATTAAACTGGATTTTCAACAAAATCGAAGCTTCCGTGGACAAATATTAGAAACTGAACACATAAAGTATTATCACTTCCGTCTGTCTGTACATGTCAACAGCCTCACATACCGACATCCACTTCGATCTTAATGACGTAAAAAATATTTGAACTATTATACCTGTAAGTAGTACCAAAGTTTAGATAAATACTTTTTACATGAGTATATATCTTTTCGTATAAGATTAGGATAAACACTTATTTTCCATCATTTTTAGGGTTCCGTACCAAAAGGGTAAATACAGGACTGTATCCGGTTTTGACAAACAAGGTGCCGAGTTTAATTCCCAATTATTTTATTCTTATGATTTTTTTGTCTGAAAAACAAAGTTGTGTGTGATTCGATTTGTGTCCAATATGGCGGTGGACTTGCCACCTGTCACATAATTTTACCTAATATCGTGAGTGTATACATATTTGCCTCTGCCTACTCTTTTATAGATATGGGCGTGACGATATTTATTTTCAAGTCACAACCAATTAATGGCTTAACGCCTTACTTATAAATAGACGAACTTTTATTGCTACTTAAGGGCTTTAGAGGTGCTTAAATAAAATTTTATCGCGTTCGAACCTAACCTTGCAAAACCGGTCTTGATTTCACCCACCCTATTAGCCAGACTATAAGCAGTTTGCTTATTATTATTACTTGCCCTGATTAATCACCTTTCACTAGCGTTATCAGAGTATTTTAGACACGTCTAGTTAGTGTGGCCTACTATTAGAGCCTCGGTGGTCTAGTGACTTCGGAATTCAATTACAGTAAACCAAGTTCAAACCCCGCCATGTACCAATGAGTTTTTCTAACTTGCAGCGGAGTGCACAGGATTATGACACTGGGTATGCGCGGAGTACTCGATAACTTAGATATTTTTAGCTTTTTTAATTAGTTTAATAGATTATGTGATCATCATAGTGAAATATCGGAGTTTTATTAGATACATCAGAGCATATCCTGACTCAAAGCATAAACAGTGCTATGTTCCTCTATGGAGTGCACGCCCCTGATAACTTAACACTGCTCACGAGGACACCTGGACTCGTGTATCTGATGACCCTGGTAGTACAGGTCAAAACCCCACCATATACTAAAGAGTTTTTACAAATTATGTATGTACATTTTCTGACTGCTCTAACGGTGAGGGTTTTAAAACACTTTCCTCACGAGGACACCCGGATTCGTGTATATGATGACCCCGGTAGTAGGTACCGGTCAAAACCCCGAGTTTTTACAACTTATGTACATTTTCTGAGTGCTCTTTTGATGAAGGAAAAAATCATAACGAAATTCGGATTCGTGTATTCGTATTCAACTTAATCTAGGATTGGGCCCGGTTTCCCTTGTGGATTGCAGTGGTCAGATGTTTTGTGTAAAAACTGGTGCCCTTGTAAAATTCCCTAGGTAGCGGACCCAAATATCATCTAATATAGAAACGAGTACGGCCAAAACAAAGAGTTAGAGCAGCCTACATCCCAAACAAGCTACCGAGGCCTGCAGTAAAAGGTTTAAGTGCGGAGGTAAATATTTGACAATTACTCGTACGTAAAAGGTCCACGTTCTTCTACGTTAGCTTAAACACTTAAATGCATGTGTTTCAATTAATCATAATAGTTTGAAGGTAACACAGAAAAAGTAATTATAAAAAAAGTACCTTTACGCCTATTATCCTTGAAGGCGTAGGCAGTATGCTAGTATATCCACGACTCGTAAGTCGATATACCAGAACACCCACGATTAGCCAAGGTACTAGGGTCCATGATGTGATTGGTCGCAAGCCTGTCGCCACTACGGGCACATTCCGATCCCGGCCAATGTAATACTTAGAATAATCTGAAAAATATTTAAGAAAAATTGCTCGACCTGGGAATTGAACCCAGGATCTTACGTGGCTAACAGGCGACAGCCGTACAGTTACACCACAGAGACGAAAAAAGAGGTATTCTTTATACATAATAATATAATCTTCTATCTTTTCTTCGTCTTTTCCCGTATAATAATCTAGTTTTTACGCAAAGCGACTGCCATTTGACCTTTGCCACCAAGAACGGAAACTAGATTATGTCGAATTCAATGAATACGGGTTTCCTCACGATGTTTTCCTTCACCGTAAGAGCACTCATAAAATGTACCAATGGGTACATGGCGGAGTTCGAACTTGAACTAACCGAATGGAAGTCCGAAGCGCGTACCGCTAGGCCACCGAGATTCTTCTATATCTATATATATACAAAATACGTATAGCATTCTCTACCAGTCAACCTTTGGACCAACAGAAAAAATAATAATGGCAGATGCATAAAATTTGTATATCTGAGATTTTTTCTTATTTTAATGCCCGAGAAGTTATGCTATTTTTCTGTCCGACGGATTCTAAAAGTGGCAGCATAATAGCTAGGGAATTGCCATTTTCGCATAAATTTCGTTACGATTTGTTCAGTAGTTTTGCCGTGATTTGCGACCTATGTACAGTCAGACAAAAGTTCTAAAAATGCGAAAAATGTGTTATGCTGTAGGTTTTTAGTCGCCTAGGCTTATTTTTTATATCTACGTATAGAATTCACACTTCTATAGTTTTATTACATGTATAGTCATAATATTTTTAATGATGTATTCAAATATCTTAAACAGATCTTATTTTTAAAGTTCCGTACCCATAGTAATTAAACAATTACCATGAGATTGTTTGTGTAAAACGTGTTCTTTTTTGCAGTTTTTATAGACATTATATTCTGTAAGGAACCCTTCGTACGCGACTCCGACTCGCACTGATTTATTTATTCCATGTTGCATACATTTGATGACACCGCTGTAATGAAATATTTGCCTGAATAATATCAATTGCAATAAAACAGGCTCGTAATCTTATAAATTATTGAATTGATGATATAATAAAAACAAAGCTTTAAAGCTCTACAGAGCACATTCGATGGAAATTGCAATAGGCGCGGAAATATATTGCAATGGCGGCACTTCCGGCAGCTGCAGCCCGTGGACAACGGACCGCGAAACTTGCTGCCTTTTACGATCTACCCACACGAAACACTTGAACAAAACCACTTCAAATTGAATTACTACACTACATTTGTCGTATATATACAGTAAAACTACAGTTATGTAGACTAAACAAGAATAAAAATAAGTACAAACTCCCGCCAAAAACAGTAGTATTTTGCGACTCGAGCAAACATCACAGATAATTAATTATTTTCTTTAAATATGGATCAATGGGCGAGAGCACAGATTTTTTTCAATATAACCCTTTTTTAACATATCAGCAATTGCTCAGTAGCTATGTAGAAGTACCTACTAAGTTACATTCGCTCGTCTAATAAGTTACATAATGTAATTGGTCTAAAGTGTACTGTAATTGGTAACCTTACTATTTCATTGACTTTATTTGTTATACTAGATACTATTAATAATAATGTGCATAAAAATATTAATTTTATTTGGGGATTCCATACAGTAATTTATTTTCGAAAAAGGGTGCCGTCACCTAAATAGTTTGAGAACTGCTGATACAGAATAGAATAAAAGATACAAAATAGAATAAATCCGAAGAAAGTTACTCAGGGGTTTGCCCATTTTTTTTCTTTAAACTAATCTAAAATTAAAAAAAAAATAATAATCTAACCTTTTTTAATTCAAAAATTTCTCTTATATAAACATCGCCAATCGCCATGTCGACTTCTTTCAATATAAATTCGTATACAATATGGAAATATACGAGTACAAACAATCTGAGGAACAGAAATAATGTTAAATCTTTTTTTAAGTGTGTCGTATTTCAAGTAACCAATTTTTTTTAATAAATCCTATTTGCTCCTGTTTCGTACGCATAATAAAACTTTTCTCTCACTTCTTCCCCATACACGCAAATGTAGCCTATCACCATCATCATCGACATCATGACGGCAGTTAGGCCGTCAAAAAACGTCCGAAGTTCTTTTTATTATTATTGTCAAGTAACTTTAAGCCAACACATTAATTAAAATTTAAGCTTCTTGTGATTTTTTGCTTCGCCAACCTTTGTCTTGCTTTTAAGGCTACCCTTCCGTCCAAATTGAAACACGACAGTGGCAAGCATAGAGTTTTGGCGGTAGATCTAATCACAATTTTATCGATTAGCACAATATCTCATCCCTTTTCCACATTTGAATAATATGAGGAAAATTGTCGAATAATAAATCAGAGATTGGTTTAAGTGACGTCAGATTCGACGAACGACCACTAAGTGTTAAATAATGACCACGGATATTAAGGATAAGAGGGTGACCTCAGACTCGTTAATAGTTTACAGTAATGGGTGTCACGTGGGTAACGAGCCAAGTGCCTTCGTGCGGTTACAACCTTCGTATTTTTGCATTGTTTCAAAAACATTGTAGTTTTATGATAAGAGGTTGCGTTTTATTAGGTCACTTGATTGCTATTGCAGTCTGCTGCAATGGAATTTAATGTATTGTTCTTTTTTCGAAAGTTTCGAAAGATTCTTCTGAGGGAATTATTGTCTTGAAGAGCTATTACGTATACTTCTCTTAACACAACATCGTTGTGTTACTTTTTTCCGAAACTTTCTTCTGGGGTAATAATTCTCTTAAAGAGTAATTTCGTGGTATCGTCGTAACCTTATTCTGTTTTTTATATCAGTCGATATTGGGGATAGCTAAATAATCTAGGGGATTCGACAAGTGCACCAGTTTTTATACAGAACAACTGCCACCTAACTCTGCAACCCAGAGCAGAAACTAGACCCAATATTAGATTTGGTTGGAATTGAATATATTGATCCCAGGTTTTCTCAGTATGATTTCTTGAAGTAGGAGCACGCAGAGAAGGGCTTAAATTAGAAAACTCATTGGTACATGACAAAACTCGAAAACCAAAATGTAAGTCCGAAGCGCTACCAATCAAGCCTGACAGCAGCAAAAGATGAAAATGTGGTGGACAAACTACACATCAAATTAAAATTAGACATGTTGAAATATTTAACATAAGTGACTATTCTCGAATAGGTTAAGAAATTTTATCCTAAGGTAAACTGAGATTTAATTAATTATACTAAGATTTATGACCGAGTAATTGAGTTGGTAAATAAATTATGCAAAAGATTTGCTTTACGGCCACAATCTATATAAATATTGAATATATTTCCATAAAATTTAACTAAATTGTTTAATCAAAACGCTATTCTTAATCATTCAATTAATTTTGTAAAATATACGAGAGATTGTAAATAATGAAGATGTTTTGAATGTTGATTGGTTTCAACGACTATACTTCCCGTCACGAGAAGCGATAATTTTTGTAAACAAACTTCTTTTACAAAGAAAATATTTTTACTGCGTGACAATAATGAACTGACCATATTCAATCGAAGTAAAAATACATACGGGTTATATGAAA
>DVZL01001470.1:0-17637 GCA_018236625.1 Lasaia peninsularis
CTCTTAAACACATATAAGAGTGTCTATACCGTAAAATTCGTTACTTCAAAAATAAGTAACGTCTGGGGGTCCTGGGATCGTACTCTTGTAAGACCTATGTATACCTACTAATATTATAAAGAGGAAAGATTTGATTGTTTCTTTGTATTAAATAGTCTCCGAAACTACTGAACCGATTTAAAAAATTGTTTTACCATTAGAAACCGACATTATCCCTGATGAACATAAACTACTGATTACCGAAGGAAAGTGCTTTATTCCTACGGAAAAACGGGTAATGGGAGAACGGGTAGTCAGAATTATCTTTCCGTACTTATCTATTTCACATATCTTCTTAACGGCTGAACTAATTATGTTGAAACTTTATATGGATGTTTCGGTAGTTTCCTGTATGATTTAAAAATATAATTGGACCCGCTAGGTAGCGCTGCTGTCATTATGTCAACTACGAACTAACCGTGCGAAGCTGGGCCGACCAGCTAGTATGAAAGAAATATTTTCCATTACATTCTGTTCCTCTTGATGTCTTAGTTATACTTACTTTTTTCAGGTCTTTTCTGTATTGTAGTAAAAAAAATAAAACTCAAACAATCGTATCCCAAATTTATGTACAAAATAAAAAAAGTCTTAAAATTAAATATAAATAATTATTTCACAGATATTTACAAACACCAGTCTACCACTAAGTAAGCAAATAACAATATTCAAGACAGCGATGAAGAATACAACTTTAGTTTGAATATTTTTTATGAATTACATTAAATTCAATTCGTAACAACATATGAATTCAATTGAAATATAGATCGTGAATTTAATATAAATTTTAATTGAATTACAATATTTTATAATCTCTTGGTAACTTAAATTATAATAACGCTAGTTTTGAATTTCAACATTATATTTTACATAGACTTTAATTAAAAAATTAAACATACGTAAAGTAATATAAACTGGAAAAAGTATTCAGGTAAAAAAATCACTGATCAAAAGCAAAATAGACTAAATTAAAAAAAAAAGAAAATTGTTTATAATATGAATTGTCCGTTGTTTGGACTATGTATGAGTCGCATGTGAAAAGTTGTATGATTCAAATATACATAAATTATTTTTGTTTTGGCTTAGTTAATTTTGCATATTTAGCGTTGATATTTTGAATAAAGACTTTTGACTGGGAAAAAAATTCTAGGGATTTTTCTATTATTACCTACGCGTACGTGAGTAAAATGAGTCGTTTGTTGATATTTATTGTAATAGGGAAAGAAAAAATCAATTTCAAGTAATCAATTACTAAATCATATAATTCAATAATAATTCGCATAAATTCTAAAATGTTAAGAAACCGTAGTACATAATATATTATTTAGTATTAATAAGTAGGTAGGTATGCATGTTTTTTTCATTTGTCTCTGTTTTTGGTGTACAACAAAGAGTTAATATTTATTATATACTATTTTTTATATTATGATACAATATAATATTTTCTTACTTTCAAAACTGTTAAGAAATTACCGCCACATTTGTATATTTTTTACATCAATATCGGAACCTGTTTTAAAGAAGTAATGTATTTTTTTGGCTTATGAAACATATGAAAACAGAACTTATAGGTACATACAAAGCAACATAAAAGAAATAAATGATTATCACAACACCCATTTCCCCGAAGGGATAGGCAGAGATACATACTATTATTCACCCACGATTAACCGACCATATTAGGTTCCAAGATGTTGACAGGCCAAACACAAATCTAATTTCTGGAAACGTTGTTTTTTCAGATGATATAAAAACACTCATAGAACAAGTAGCCCTTGCCGGAAATCAAACCCGGGATTCCTAATTTCAAATTTGGACACCGACTACGCTCTACAATAGAGGCGATATAACCAATATGTACAAAGTTAATAAGTAACGCGTGCGTGGTAATAAACAAAATATTTACAAATATTTAATTAGAAATTTCTGCTTCAAATATTTTTTAATAATATATCAATAATAAATAAAAAAAGTATATTTTAAAATTTAAAAGTTGTTTGATTCTTAACTAGCTAACCCGTTAAACTTCGTAGCGTACATTTATAATAACAGTTTATATGGGAAAGTAATGTTTCCCATATAAACTGTTATAGTAATCTATTAGTAGTAGTAGTGTTATAGTAATCTAATGATAGTATTTTTTTTCGTTGTTTCATGAAATTTACCTAGTTTTTCTTTCCATTAGAACCTTCAGACCTCATCAAACACAACAAAACATTAAGCTATTCATTTTTATTCATAAAGAAAATAATTGTGATAATTTGAAATCTTTTTGTTATTATGACTTAAAATCGCTTTGAGAAAAAGTATTATATCTATTCTAACACAGATATATATCAATACAGATATTATCTTTACTGAAATTTTATGAGATTTTTTAATAATTTTGATTTTAAAATACGAATTGTAATAATGACATTTCGTATCTGATATGATGACAATTAATAATAATATCCTGAAGTGTTATGTAAAGTCTTATTATAAATGTAATAATTTGAAGTGGCAGACAAAAACTAAAATTAACAATAAATAATATTAAAGTAAATTTACTTTTACACAAAATATATTAACAAATAGAAAAGACAATTGCAGTCAGAAGAAGACTGAAGTGGATAACTGATACTCTATTCAATACTCCATATAAATATTTTATTTATAAACATAAAAATCAAATTAATTATTAATAACTTTTAAAATTAAAAAGTTATTTCAATTAATAACTGTATGATAAATGGACAAGGCAAGAAGGAATAGGTAGTCTACTGTGAAAATTTTCACAATTAAGAAATATCTATATATCTAATAACAAACTATTAATATTATTTTTATATATTTTGTTAATAAATAACGTATCAGTCATCCATCTTAGTCGTTTCTTTTCTTTAGGTAATTAAAAATGTAACATAAAGTGACACGATTAAAGAAATCATTAAAGATTTTGACGTAACTTTTGGTTGTATAAATTAAAACTTAAGAACTAAATTTCAAAGTCAAATAAATGCACATTAGACCTCAGTAGTTATAGTTTTGTATTTGCTCTAACCCGAACGCTGCATTATATTCCGCAATATCTGAAAATTATTACAATTAAAATATTAGAAATATAGTCAAAGATATTGCTTATTATTATATATCTAAATATACAAGTATGTACAGTTATATACACATAAAAATATACTTATACCAGTATACTATAAGGAAATAGATTTAATAAATTTCATAAAAATATTATTTTTTAAAACTATAATAATAAAACTAATAGAAGGTAAAATATAGAGTTAAAATTTGGTATTTTGGTACCTAGCGGAATTTTTGGAATCCAAATTTTAAAAGATAATAAAAAATTAAGCATTCATAAAACAGAAATAAAATATAATTTTAGTATAATATGTAACCATTACAAAACGTTTTATAATAGTAATTATTCAGCGTAATTAGAAATTATATAATGCTAAGAAAGTGCGCCATATTATATTTTAATATACGTACAAGATGTATAATATATGAATGATAAGTAATAAATAGTGTTTTATAATAAGAAGTATTTATTATATACATTAGCCCTCCTCTTGATTATGAATTGTTCTTATATCTCTTTTTATTTATTTTATAAAAAAATGTGTGCAATAAAATGTTGAAATTATTAAAATAAATACAATACATATATTGTCAAAAAATACATATATAAAATAATTATTTATTTATAAGAAATAATATATTTATAAAAGTAGAAAAAATATATACATATAATAGAAAATTGAGATCAAAATAAACCCATTTTCTTTTTATATTTGAATGAAAATTTTATAAATTGTATAAAGATGTCTATCGTAAGGCTTACTTATATATTGTAACTTTTTTATATGTAAAAGTACATTAAAATAATATTTTTTAATTAAAGAAAGAAATTATTATACACATTTTTTTTGTAAATGAAATATTTTTGAAAAATATTATAAAGAAAGTACTTAAAAAGAGGAACAATAAAATAATTATAATCTACATTTATAGAAAAATAAGATAAATAAAGAAACATTTGTACATTAAAATAATTGTTTGCAATTTCATAAAGTAATTAAACAAAAAAATAAAAATTCAAGTAAGAAGTTAATAAACGTACGATTATTTACACTATACGACTAAATAGCATTAAGTATACATATTTAGTTAAAAACTAACTACTTTTTTAATTTAGTCACTAATGTTAAAAGTCAGTTTAGTATTTTTATGGAATATCGTAGACTTATTAGAACACAAATGTTATTAGTATTGCGCAGGCTAGGATTTCTAGAAAACATCTTGGCTTGATTTGTCCTATAAAGTACCTTATCATTTTTTTATTTACAAAAATATCATACTTTGGCATATATCAAATATAAGCTTCACCCAAAAAGTATTTGTCGTTATTTTAATACTCAGTAGCTTGACAAATACAGCAAATAAAATATGTACCAATCTTGACATATTACCTTTTACCTGGGAACTGTTTTATTCTTCACCTTATCCTATTATAAGAAAAAAAGTCTATTATTTAAGTCCAGTCTTAGTATACAAGGTCGTAAAGGTAAGACAGTCAAAGTCAAGTCGTCACGTACCTCAGTCAGTCAGTCAAGCGTCAGACTTGCACAATCTTGTTCCCCCGCAGGACAAATTTTATTTCTTTCTTGCTTCTACTTTGGCTAGTTGTCGTATTCTTTGGAGAAGCTGTAGTAGTTGTGGTTGAGTCGTTAGTTAGTAAGTCACCAGGAAGCACACCTATTTCGTTATCCGTCACCACATCAGTAGACATGAATTTACTTTTAAGCGCGTCGTCATAATTTGTATTAAGTTTCGGGAGATCTTCAGACGATCTCTGATGCTCGTTCAATAATATGTTTATTTTATCTAAATTTTCATTCATCTTCTGTAATTTCTCCGGCGAAAGACCTTTACCACGATGATAATTAGGAACAACCGATTTCTTAGCTGTTGCATAATCAAGAGGACCAGTTCTTGGATCGTAATCTGTAAAAGTATCTACCATTGCTGGTTCTCCATAAGAGTTCACGGCTCCCCACATTTGAGCCGGTGCAGGGAGATATGAGGATGGCGCTGTAGGAGGTACTTGGTAATTTAATGTTTCGGTCTCTGTTGGTGTTAATTTCGAAGCAAATACATCTTTAATGGCAGTGAATGCTGAAAAGACGTTGCTTAAAATCGAAGGTGGTGGTTCTAGAGGTGTGTTTACTGGTTCATGTATTTCGGGAGTAGTTGCCAGTGGTGACTCTTCCAGCGGTGTCAATATAACCAGACCAGCATGAACGCCGCTCAGTTTACCCCGTCCTGTCTCAAAAAAAAGTCTTAGTCTCAGGTTAAGTCCAATGTCAAAGTGTTCAGTAATAGTCACTTTTAATTGACATGAAGTATTGAAAATTATTTATGCAATGCATATATATAATTTTACTATACGAATGTATAGATTACTAACGAAGTGATCACACATGTGATAGCCCTGCGATTTTATTATTGAACCTTTTCGTTTTAGGTATTATACTGCGATAAAAATGGTTAAATGTATTTCTTGTTTCATAATAACTTGCAAAAAAAAGGGTAAAAATAAAAATTACTACGATATTTCGAATGCAAGAATAAAGGAATGTTATAAAATTAGAACTTTGTTATATATAAAACATTATGTAGCTTTATTTAAGCTTCATGAAAAATGTTTTACTTAATATAATTAACACAAAAATATTTTTTGTATATAGTGATCACAAGTTTAGCATGTTGTTAATGGATTAGTTTCATAATTTCTGTATTATTTTGTGACTTATTGATTCAATAAAAATATTTTGTATATTTATCATGTTTTGTGATGAAATTGGAAAAAAATATTTTGAGCAGAAATGAATAATCGAATAAAATATATTTTTTTAATATTTTTAAACAGTTTTCAGATGAATAAAAGTCGACAGTGACAAATAGTTTTATTCAAAGCATGACCTTGCTCAAGACTACGCTTCGATATTTTAGTGGTTAGGGCTCAGGACTTTCATTCCATCACTTCAGGATCGTACCTCGTCACGTATCAATAAGTTATCCCAATTTAATAAATACATTTTCTTACTGCTCTTACGGTGGAAATTAAACATCGTGAGTAAGCCTTGCCTCGTGTATTCGAATTAAACCCAATCTAGGATTGGGCCTTATTTCCCTTAGAGTCACAGAGATCAAAAAGATAGTCATTCTGTTTAAAAACAGGCGCCCTTGTCAAATCTTCATCTGCATTAGGTAATCAAACGTCGATATCATCTCTTTCATATTCCTAAACGTATCACGAGAAACCACAGATTCAATAAGAATTTAATATTCGCTATTTGTAGGTAACTAGTCCAAACCAAATGTTAAGCTTTTATCGATATTCGCAACAGTCAAAAGAACAGTTTTAATTGTTTTTTAAACTTTCATGATCGACAGAATATTCGCTTAAAATGCAATGTTTCATCGTTACCCGCTGACCCATTAACCAATCAAGTCATTGATACTTAAAAAGTCGCAGTGATCAGTTAAAGTATTTTGTTTAAACGAAACGGTTATGTTCTAAAAATTCTAATTCTAATGATACACTGCCTTCTTGATACAAACGTACGATAGTAGATTACTATTTTTAATTGTATTTGTTTTATAAGCATCGGTCTTGAAAAAATCTTCATTCGAAGATAGGTGTAACGAAGCGATACAATATAAAGATACTTTAACCAATTAAATTTAACATTTTATAAAAAGTATTTTAAAATTTAATCATCTGTAAATTTGTGTGGAATTCAAAATTCAAATAAATTTTGCATTAAAGCCAGATTATTCTTATTTCTAATTCAGTTACTTGTTTTTAGGTCATGTTTTGTTTTTGTGAAATTGTAGTATTTTTCTATGCCAAGGGTACGCAAACGGTCGTACAATTTTTGTACGAGTTTCTTTGGTACTCTACTTAAGACCTTGCCTTGCCTTTTTTTAACAACATGTTTTTGAGTGAGAAAAAAATTAACACACGGAGGCAGTACAGAACGTATTTCTGGTTTCATAGCCTCTCCTCCGACCGACTTCTACAGTAACAAACGCCATTAGAATGGCAAAAGTGTATAGATGGTTTGGGCTATTACTTTGATTAGCTAAAATAAAAAATGTTATAAAATATTTTTTTATTTAATATTTTTGTATTCTGGTTTCGTAGCTAAGGTAACCTTATATTTATGCAACTTAAATGCTATTCTATTCTTTCTAAGAGTTAAAAATGCTAAATGACTTAAGTCATTCATTGCGTTTAGCGGAAAATATGAATAAATTAACATTTAATTATTTTTTACAATGAAGTACTCGTATCTTCGCATCCTAATGACATAATAGGTAACTTTCTTTCTCATTATGCGTAATCTTATATCATTTTTCAGATTTTGAAGTCATCGTGACTTTGCATATACTTCGTAAGTCATGATGATGATTTAAAACTTTCGGTGTTATCGATTTTGTAACTTAAAATGTTATGTCACTTGATACATTTAAGTCGTGGTCATTGACGTTTGAACTCTTACTTGCTTTTTTGTCTCTTTCATTTTATATACTATAGAATAAGACAGTTTTTTGACTTCTACTTTGGCTTTTTTATAAAACCAATTAAAAAAACGAACCTTTCAGCCCTCCGCGAGAAAAGTTTCGACTTTTTTAAACTTTTGTTATAATATGGCAATGCATTTTTAAGATCTTTGGTGTTTATATAACTATATATCCATATACTAATATTATAAATGCAAAAGTAACTCTGTGTGTCTGTTACGCTTTCACGCCTAAACTACTGATCAGATTTTGATGAAATTTGGTACAAAGATAGAGTTGACCTTGAGAAAGAACATAGGCTACTTTTTACTGCAAAAAAAGGTGGAGGGGTTGGAGGAGGGGATTAATATTTGTTTGGAAATGTTTTGATAACGTATAAATATAACCGATTCTTTTTCATTTTACAATTGCCTAGATTTTGTTTGTATAATAGTTGCCGCGGGCAACAACTAGTTTTATTGCATCGGAGATTCATCTTATTGATTTTTCAAATAATATAAATATATGTCATAATCAGATACATTTCAAAGTAGCAATTTTGCGAAGTCCTTGCTCGTGAAAGAAAAACTTAATCATTTGCTTGCGTTGATGCACATAGGAGGTTGAATTTTATTAAATACCCTTGCGAAGCCGTTGTAGGCTGTTAGTTTCTTATAAAGTCATTATTTTGCCGAATCATAAATATAATGACTGCGATTTAGAAGAAGAGTAAGTGGTTATAAGGTTAGTGACCTCACCTGACACCTTTCACATAAGACTGCAATACATTGAGATATTACCGTAATTACATAAAACGCTACACTATACAAAACATTATGGAGAAAAATTTATAAGATTTTTTATTAGACTAAGTTTATAAGACCATAGCCAAAAAGATTTGAAAACAAACAGACGTTTTTAGTAATTATATATATAGAAAAACCAAAAATTTTAAAGGTGCGGTACCAAATTGAGAAATTCATGATTATTGTAACAAGTGTACCGTTCACGGTACACTATGGAACACAAAAAAATCTGGCATTTTTTTATATTAAATTAAAAAAAATATTTTTTTTAATATAAAAATAAAGTTCATTACAACTTCAAAACATCAATAAATTTAATAATTTATTGTTTTAATAATGTAGCCATTATGAGAAATATTTATCATGATATTGATGAATATATTATTTTTATTATATATTATTACGTATTTTAATATGTAAGATCCTTTATTGTTTTCCTCTTTAAATTTATTAATAAACCACCATAACCGTTTACAAGTGTCTAAATATATGGAACTGAATCGCATCTGTGAGATTATTAATAGCGATTAAATCTTTGATATGAAATTTTAAAGAAAATTTCATATTAAATATTGGTCAGAATATTATTAAAGTTTATGCACAATTCAGATTATAGCTTGTAAGATTCCGTACTGGAAGAGTAAAATAAGAACCCTATAACTAAGACTTCGCTGTCTGACACCAGTCTGTATCTTGTGAAACGTAAGAGCTAGACAGTTGAAATTGTCCTAGATGATATATTGCCGCTATAACAATAGAAAAACAGAAAAAAACCTATATAAATATTATTTCCTCCCATTCAACGCTCCTATACAACAAACGTGATTCTTCTGTAATTTCAATAAATAACGGTACGAAACAGTCGGCCAGTTATTTTTGATAATGCAATCGTTAGATACCACTAATACAATGGAAACTTTCGACTGTAAGTTCAACGCGCACGAAGCACATTTAATATAGCATCTGACTTACCCTCGACTTCATCCGCACAGTATTTAACCATAACAATTTTAATTCAACTAGAAATTAGTCAGCTTGTTTGTCTCAATCAAAATCAAATTATGATTATTTTTAAAAATATCATCTATTTTATATTTTTAAGGAAGATCAAATAAAATATTGTAACCAATTCTAAGCCATTTAATTAAGCTTCATTAATTTTATGTCTACGCCTATTAGGTGATATTGTTCAAATATAAAAAAAAATTAGAAGACATAAGCATTTATATGATCATGCATTATAAAGATGACCTTTATAGAATTCTTAAAAGAATTTTACAGCTATTTTTGCATAAAATCGAGCAACATCATTAATGGGAGCGATTTGAGCAACAGTGACTTTTTCTCGTGCAATATATTTACACAATAATGCCTATAATTCAAACACCCTCTTCCTGATATGACGTAATGGGTATTGTGCAATGCCAACACAGATTCTCAAGCTGTGTGAAAGGTCCATGGGTAACGTAACGTTTGGGTTTGATTTAACACAGGTCACTAGCTAGACATTTATAAAACAACAACTAACGTCATTATCATGACGTATCAGGCGAATCAGTATATTTTTTTGTTTTAGTTTTTGGCATGACTCAAAATTCATTAGGTATTATGGTATAAAAAACATAATAACAGACGAATTAAAACTTCACCGACGAATTTAAATAGAGTTTTAAGACGATTTTCTCGCATGACACTGTCCTGTTCCAATCTAGAGAGTAGGAAGCCAATAAAATTACGCAATAGTCTTAGGTTGACAACTTTGATGTTTATAACACCTTGTTTGTCTTCCAATCTCCTAAAATAATTTGCAACGTGATTGCGAGATTTTTTCACGAGATATGACAGCGAATAAGCACACGGGTCTCTCGATAGACACCATAGATGTTGTAGGTGCGTTGTTATTTGTTTTTGTGAAATAATACAATTCAGGTTATATATTCGTACAGTCTGCTCATAATATAGAAGTCTGATGTGTTTTGGGATTTCCCAAGTTAACTTCGTTCAAAAGATTTATGTAACTGGGTTAAATGTTTAAAATCTTACGATCACTGTATTCACGAGTCACCTTTACACACGCCGCCATATGAACCGGACAGACATCTTACGTAATTCGCTTTCACTTTAGGGTGTACTGTTTTTATGTCCGCAAGTGTATCGTTCAGTTATAATTGTCACCTCGTATATCCGAGAACGGGGTAAAAGTAGGAAGACTATTTATGTAATGTGAGATAGAAATAAATACCATCAAGCCAGTTTTCTTTACGGTGGGCGGAAAAACTTAATTCCAAGAATCAAGACACACTTCAGTTCGTCATGTTTTGCTGGTTTATGATTTAGTTATAATTATGTTATGATTATAATATAAACTCAGTTATATTATTGTCTTGTCATATGGATGTGACAACCCCATCACTCATTAGTGACATAGTGTAGTAATATAGATTTGTAGATTATTCAACAAGTGCCGTCAGCTTAACTCGACAGGCAGTCCAGAAATCGTTTGACCTAATTGTTATTTCTTATTATTATAACTTCCATTATGGTCTTTGTCTTTGTCGTGTTCCAGTTTCCTACGGTAGTCTGCCTGATGCCAATTTCTATAGAATTAAAAATACTTCCTATTTTTAAATCTCCTGGTCAAAACTCATTAAAATTAACTTGTGCTGATGATTTTTTGGTATACAAAGCTTATAATTTGCTAATCAGAAATAAGACTATAAGATACTACTAAAAGTGCTCAGATAGGCGTAAGACAAACTAAAGAAAAAAATAAGAATAAAAGACAAATTCTAGAAAAATACATAAAAAAGTCAAGTTTGAACAAAAAGAGTTTTTTCCTAATCATTAAATTTTAAATTATTTTGACAAGATGAAAAATTGAAATTGAACAAAATTTGAAGATGCAGATGCAATTGAAGACTTAATAGATTCCATAAAAGATATACCAATATGGCAAGAAGAGATTAAAGAATGTCATGATGCAAGAAAAAATTGGATAGGTCTTAAAGTTATATCAATACGTTAAGAAGTGGTAAAGATGCCAAATAATAACAGTCTTACCAAAACGAGTTAAGTAAATCATGATAGCGATATAACAGCTCGGGTGAGGGTTTGGGCATCGGTTTGGGATCTAAGTCATCTACTACTGATGACATGACAATCATTTCTGAAAACATAAATAGAAATGTTACTACAGAACTTAGACACAATATTGTATAAGAAATAGCTATTATTAATAGATAGTACCTGGGCGGCCGAGCTTTACTTGGTAGTTATTTTGTTTTGTCAGTGCTATAAGCGAAATTCTTACGACTCTAGATATCGAATTTATTCGTCATCATATTACGGTAGGTACCTACATTCTGAGCTAACTTGTGATAGTAATATAACAAGGGAAAATACGGAAAGGCACAGTGTCTACTTATTATTTTAAATACTAGTCTCGTTCATAGCACTGTATTTTTTAGGGAAATATATCTATAAGTACTTGGGTGACCGAGCTTGGCTTGGTAGTTTTTTTGTCAGTGCTATAAGCTTTCGCCTACTTGAAAAAATTGCCATCTGACGTTAATTCTAAGAAACCGGATTCGTTTCTATTTTACACCAAGTGCAACCGACAGAGTTGTACCTATAGATGTCTTGATTCGCAATCTAGATTATTTTTCAACTATAACTTTCTTAGATATAAGGCCTACCTATATTCAATTTTCACCCCCCAAAACCCTTTAGGTACCAAATTTCAGCGGAATAGTTATATTCGACTAAGAAATTAAATTTTTAAAATACTGTATTGTGTAAATGAGTTAGTTCTTCTTATACGGGCATACTTCTACTTGAAAGCAACATCACATTTTTTTTATATTAAAATATATTTCAATATTGTCACACCTATATCCCCAAAAGGGTAGGCAGAGGTACATAGATGCCCACGATTAGCCTTCGACATTAAATCAGAAAAACTTATTGGTGTGTAGCAGTGTTCAAAACTGTACTAACTAAATGGAAGTTCAAAGCATGTACCACTAGACCTTTCTTAAGATAGATTTGGTTTTTAAAGGTTATTTTATTACTGTTTTTGTATTTATAATAACTGTCATATAGGAAATTCTCACGTATAGTAATTGGCTCGTTAGCGAGATCTAGCATTGTAATAAGGTTTATGTAATATCAATCAGCCTTATGTGATTTAAGCCAATGCTTCTTATATCCGTGAACCCGTCATTATCAGGAGTTGAGATCACGCTAACTTACTATACAGATTGATTTTTGAAATATGAAAATATCATAAATCTAGCGAAATGAGCGCCAAGCTTTAACGCAACTGATTATAAAATATTCTGGTTTATTTTTTTTGATTCCAAATAACAATCGCGACCTCCATAAATTGATTTAAATCAAATGTCCGATGTCATAACCGTTTAAAATAATCTTAAGTGGTTTACAAAATTAATAATCTAATATCAGAGCAATGATATTTTATCTTCAGTATTGTCTCCCTTCAAAATAAACCGAATATTTACGGTACCTATTACTTTATTAAAAGAATCTTATAATAATTCTTCCTGCTATTTTTATAGATGATTGTAATAGCTAGACAGTTGAAATTTTACTGGATAATGTATTTCTATTCCTTATATAGCAACAAGTACTAAAAATAGGACAATATAAATATATAAAGAGTGCTTTCGATACAACAAAAGTGATTTTTTGCCGTTATTAAAGATAACATGCCGTGAATTTGACTCGCACTTGACAGATTTTGATATTTGATGATCTGAGATCGGCTTTTTAATCTTGGTGATTTGACGGTGGTGCCAATTTTTATACAGATCAACTTTTTTTTGTAACTCATAAAAAATCAGGCCTAATCCTAAATTAAGTAGAATTCGAATACACGAATTGCTCACGATGTTTTCTTTGACCGTAAGAAAAAAAATCACCTTCACAAAATGTACTTAAGTTTGAAAAGCTCATTGGTTTATGACGGAATTAGAACCTGGACTACCAAAATGGAACGAAATATTAACTAACGAGACTCATCGGAATCTTATAAGAACACTACTTGTTCGATATTTTTTCTACACGGATCCGTATTCATCAGTTAGTATTACTGTAAATAGCAAGGTATGTCTACACACGTGTATGTGTATGTGTGTGTATAATTATATGTGCGTGCGTAAATAATTTTCAACTAGTATTGCTTAACAGTATAAGTACTTAAAAACATTGTTGTGTTTCGTTTTATAAAGTAGGCACTAACTTAAAAACACATCTTTAAGAACTAACACTAGTCTGCTTAAAATCATTAACTTGTAAACCTATTACTATATAAATGATCATCGTAAATCATTTAAAAGCCTATCAATTCGTATTGGTTGTAAACATTTAATTTACATGTAAATTGCTAGATGGCAACAATATTATACGAAAGACAGACCATTTGCAAATCATTAACCTTAAAATGAGTTGCAATATCGTTATTAACAGTTGCAAAGTTATCAATTGACTTTTAAATTCGGCTATTAAATTTTAGCAAATTTTGTAATTGATTATGACATAGCTACAAGCAATAGCAGGCATTGTACCTACAAGAGTGCTTACTTTCGTATTAGTGTTTATTTTTCGGGATATCTCTGTCGGAAAATAATACTAAAAAAATAAAACATAGGTTTCAAGTTTAACAAGACTTTTTTATGGGATAAACAAATACACGGGTCTCCATGGTAAGAGACAACCTAGGCCTATAAACACCATAGATGCAGGTGCATTTTCTGAGGTCGGACTGTTATATCGTATGTGGAAGTTTAACTGTTACCCTACCCTCCAGACCGGAACGAGACAGTATCTTTATGGCAGGAATAGGTAAGGCGGTGGATCCATACCCGGTGTAGTTGCTGCATAGCACTCTACTACTAGTGGTCATGTTGGAAGCGACCGAGTTCACCTATGCTTGCCTCTTACAATCTGTCTGGTAGGGAGGCAGATGGTCTATTCTACACAGGAGAATACAATCTTAACAAAAAAAAAAAGTGTATTTAACTAAACGCGTTTTAAATTGATTCGTGCTATCAACATATTTTAATGACTATCAAAATCTATTTTGACGTAGTCTACTGCTCTTTTAAAAGTATCATAGTTTTCCACGAAAAAACAATTCGTCACTGTCAACTTTCTTTTTTTATTTTAACTCTAAATCAAACTAAAGAATAAAGAGATAAAGCAAGTTAAGTATAAGTTTTTATTTGTCGCTAAGAACCCATTAAGAGCTATTGTTGAATTTTTCTTTGTGTTTTTAATCATTGTTCATCGCGAACTTAGCCAAGTTCAAGTTATTAAATATCTCTTACATATTTACGACACTAGATTAAGATTTATTTATTTTATAAAAAAAATCTCATTTATTAATATTATTTTTTAAGAGTTTCCTGTAAAAATGTGCACATTATACAGGTTGTTAAATGAAATTTGAAAAAATTACAAACTATAAAATATTTTCAGATTATTTTAACTACATTAATGAAACTGAACACAAATACGTGTTACAATAAAATACTAAAAATTAAAATGAACGTCCTTGACCTCGGATACGTCGTACGATACCATACTATTACAGCAAGGGATTATTGGACATAAAATGATAACTAAATGTTATCACCACTTGCTATTACACTAAGACACCCAATTTTATTTGAGTATCAAAATATTTATTAAACGTATGTCACTATAGAATAATACTTTTTTAATTAATAAATAACCGTGCAAACACTTATTAGTTAGTTTTTAGTTATTGTTTCAGTCAATATTTTTAGTTAACTAATAAATCAAAAAAGTGCGGTTTAGCAACTATTTCTAATAATGAATCTCTTTATTAATATTGAGACACCTATTAGATGCTTAAATCTACAAAATACGATTAGTGCTTTTCCTAATAATGGCTCCCATTAAACTACGAGTTTAAGTTAGTAATTCTTTAAATCTATTTTTTACATTTTTTTATTGTTCCAGTGAAAAAAAAATATACCTATTAAACTAAAAATTGATGGACTGCTTAAAAATACTATTATTTTTTATAATTTTTTTTTTCTATTCAAAATCGATGCACATGTTAAGAACTTGTGTAATGAAACAAGTGCTGTCTTAGAAGGATGTTATTGAATATGAAAACAATATCGTACTAGTATTAACGATTGAACATATTTGAGACCACTATCATGAATAACAAGGCTATTTTTCTGTTGTTACTTCTTCAAGTCAATGCAGCGCATGATTAACAACCATCGTGGCATGCCAGCGTGGATGACATCAAGATATTATAACGTAACTAGACTATGCTGAGTCAGAAAATAGATGATTGGTCTATAAAACACGTAACTAAGACTATCTCTCGCGAACTTAATTTAGACTTGATACAGAGCTATGATTATTACAGAAAGTCACCTGGTGGAACTTCAGGGTCCACGAAATTTTGCTGCATAATAGTGAAGCAGAGAGGGTGAAAAAATTGCAAGAAGTAAAAATAACCCTTACAAATAAAAATCGTCGAACAACTGATAGGAGCTTAATTGCAATGGCGACTTACCGTCTAATTGTGCGGGGTACTTGTGTGCCCCCCAACCTGTGGGTGCTGCGACGGCGGTATGTGCGTAGTGTGCGGGGGCCGTGGGTGCGCCGTACCCTGTGGGTGGAGGTCCGTACTCGTAGTGTGTGGGGGCTGGAGGGGGGCCGTATACTGGACCCGCTGCTGTAGCTGAAAATATTATGCTCCAAATTAGAAGTTATCCCTTGTTTCTTTTGTACAGTTCTGTATACATTCCACGACCAAATTTCTCAAGAGTCTTAGTATGAAAAGACTAATGAACGTGGAAGAAGCTCGGCAAATATAAGAAATTAGGAATAGGGACTTGAAGTGAAGATATTGATTCTAGCCAGACATCCCGTATAAGGCTATCATAGGTTTGTTACGGTGTTTAATGATTAAGCTTAGTGTTCTGCGATTAATATCTTTTGTTGGTAATATTCACAGTCCACGTACATCATACACATAGGGGGCATGTAGTCATGGCGATAACGTGAACCAATGTCCCGCCAGGGGCTATCCGTTCATCCTGATCAGAAATGTGATCGAGCGTTTGATTTACCGCAGTCTTCATTGACAACCAAAGACAAGATATGCAACGATATTTTTTTCGGCTCCCGGCAAAACGCATCAAAGAGATTGCACCGATATGTGTGGATAGTCCTTTATTAGGGTCCTCACATCGATACTGCAAACTGAACATATACGTCACATCATTTAATTTTTTTACTTGAAATACATAATATTAATGAGTTGTCTTTTTTTACTTTTTTTTAAGTATTATATGTGGGAAAAAATTCTGCGCTTTGATAATTCAAGCGGGCGAAGCCGCGGGCGGAAAGCTATTATTGTTATAATACCAATGTTCTAACGTACTGTATGGACGGAATTAGACTGAATGAGATTTTATCTGTTTTTCTTTTCTAAAAAAAGTTAATTTAACGATGTGTGGACAAAAGCCATAAGTTAATTTTTATTATAAGTCAAAATAGAATCAGCTTAAAGGTTATTAAATTAATCCAAGTATAAGCCTCTTCTAGGAGAAAATACAAATTAGGAATTCGCTAATAACCAAGCCACTTTTACTTTCTAAGTCAACCGACTCGTTCATTTCTGTTCATTGCACGTTATTGAATGCATCGTATTATATTTCTAGCTGTTTATTTGTACCCGTAACTTTATTTGTATTATGAATTTACTTAATATCAAGACACGCGGCAGTGTGCCAAACCAAGTTAAAGAGACGCAGCGCTGTGTATAGAATATGTTCCATAGAATACAATTTCAATAATTTAGCATATTTTTTTTTATTTATTCATCAACGTTTATTATTTTTATGTGACTGACTAGCATAGTAGTAATATAGATCAGACACCTAATATAATATTAAATGGCTAAGTTATTTTGATACAATTGTAGACATATTATACATAAAAAGAAAAGGAGGATAATAATATCAACAAAGTCATAAAAAAATTTCTATGAATATTAAAATATTTAAATACTGTATGTAATAAGCGTAATACTATTATAATAATATCAATAGGTTTATTTGACCACCTCGTTGGCAGAGTGGCTAGCGTACACGCCTAACCGCATCGACTAATCGCAAGGCTCGGGTTCGATTCCCGACGGGGACAGGCATTTGTG